>JAMRYI010000313.1:0-180356 GCA_029231635.1 Ditylenchus weischeri
GCTCATTTTGTAGCTTAGGAGTAGCTGTAATCGCTTTGTCAAAAACATTCAGACATTTGAAAGCAAAAAATCCATTTCCCGCCTTTTGAAATTTGAAATTTTCAAAAGTCGACTATAGGAAAATTCCTGATTTTCTTACTTTAGCCAAACTCGCAGCCACTCCTACCATTTTCCAACCTGGATTATTATAGCTCATTTTGTAGCTTAGGAGTAGCTGTAATCGCTTTGTCAAAAACATTCAGACATTTGAAAGCAAAAAATCCATTTCCCGCATTTTGAAATTTGAAATTTTCAATATTCGACTATAGGGAAATTCGTGATTTTATAATTTTAGTAGCTCACAGCCACTCTACCGTATTGCAAGCTAACTTATTATAGCTCATTTTGTAGCTCAGGAGTAGCTGTAATCCCTTTGTCAAAAACATTCAGACATTTGAAAGCAAAAAATCCATTTCCCGCCTGTTGAAATTTAAAATTTTCAAAAAAATCGACTATGGAAATTTCCTGATTTTCTTTTAGCCAAACTCGCAGCCACTCCTACAATACTGCAACCTGGATTGTTATAGCTCATTTTGTAGCTTAGGAGTTCTCTAATCATTGTCAAAAACATTCGAGAACGTTAAATATTTGGCCCAAAAAGCCCTTCAAATTTGAATTTTCGAATTCTTTTTAAGACAAAACCTAATTTAAAAAATCTCGGTTTTATAAGACCACCCTTTTCAAATTTTTCCCTCAAGAAAACCAAACAATTTCGCCCTAAGGTCATCTATATCAGATTGGGCATGGGAATGGATCAATATGCCCAGATAGTTTTCCTTATTAAACGTGCTCCTTTTCGACCTTTTCATTCATATTGCTGGTGGTTCGGTACTTGTTGGTGGTTCGGGTACTCGCTGGTGGTTCAACTTTTGTTGGTGGTTAATTACTCGCTGGTGGTTAGATATTCTTTGGTGGTTCGGGTACTTCGCTGGTGGTTCGGTACTTGTTGGTTCAGGTACTCGCTGGTGGTTAAGTATTCTTTGGTGGTTCGGGTACTCGCTGGTGGTTCAGGTACTTGTTGGTGGTTCAGGTACTCGCTGGTGGTTAGGGTATTCTTTGGTGGTTAGGGTACTCGCTGGTGGTCAGGGTATTCTTTGGTGGTTCGGTACTCGCTGGTGGTTTTCGGGTACTTGTTGGTGGTTCGGGTACTCGCTGGTGGTTCTGGTACTCGCTGGGTGGTTCGGGTACTTGCTGGTCGGAATTGCAGGTGGTTCTGGTACTCGCTGGTGGTTCGGGTACTTGTTGGTGGTCGGGTACTTGTTGGTGGTTCTGGTACTCGCTGGTGGTTCGGGTACTTGTTGGTGGTTCCGGGTACTCGCTGGTGGTTCAGGTACTTGTTGGTGGTCGGGTACTTGTTGGTGGTTCTGGTACTGCTGGTGGTTCTGGTACTCGCTGGTGGTTCGGGTACTCGCTGGTGGTTCTGGTACTCGCTGGTGGTTCTGGTACTCGCTGGTGGTTCGGGTACTCGCTGGTGGTTCGGGTACTCGCTGGTTCGGTACTGCTGGTGGTTCAGGTACTTGTTGGTGGTTCGGGTACTCGCTGGTGGTTCAGATGCTCGCTGGTGGTTCGGGTACTCGCTGGTGGTTCTGGTACTCGCTGGTGTTAGGTACTTTTCTGGTGGTTCGGGTACTCGCTGGTGGTTCGGGTACTTGTTGGTGGTTCAGTACTCGCTGGTGGTTAGGGTATTCTTGGTGGTTCGGGTACTCGCTGGTGGTTAGGTATTCTTTGGTGGTTCGGGTACTCGCTGGTGGTTCGGGTACTTTTGGTGGTTCCGGAGTACTCGCTGGTGGTTCTGGTACTTCGCTGTGGTTCAGTGCTCGCTGGTGGTTCAGTACTTGTTGGTGGTCTGGTACTCGCTGGTGGTTCGGGTTTGCTGGTGGTTCAGGTACTCTGCCAATTTACCTTCTTATACCATTTTTAGCTTAGGAGTAGCTGTAATCTTTATCAAAAACATTCGACATTTGAAAGCAAATCCATTTCCACCTTTTGAAATTTGAAATTTTCAAAAGTCGCTATAGGAAAATTCCTGATTTTCTTACTTTAGCTAAACTCGCAGCCACTCCTACAACACTGCAACCTGGACTATTATAGCTCATTTTGTAGCTTAGGAGTAGCTGTAATCGCTTTGTCAAAAACATTCAGACATTTGAAAGCAAAAAATCCATTTCCCGCCTTTTGAAATTTGAAATTTTCAAAAGTCGACTATAGGAAAATTCCTGATTTTCTTACTTTAGCCAAACTCGCAGCCACTCCTACAACACTGCAACCTGGACTATTATAGCTCATTTTGTAGCTTAGGAGTAGCTGTAATCGCTTTGTCAAAAACATTCGACATTTGAAAGCAAAATCCATTTCCGCCTTTTGAAATTTGAAATTTTCAAAGTCGACTATAGGAAAATTCCTGATTTTCTTACTTTAGCCAAACTCGCAGCCACTCCTACAACACTGCAACCTGGACTATTATAGCTCATTTTGTAGCTTAGGAGTAGCTGTAATCGCTTTGTCAAAAACATTCAGACATTTGAAAGCAAAAAATCCATTTCCCGCCTTTTGAAATTTGAAATTTTCAAAAGTCGACTATAGGAAAATTCCTGATTTTCTTACTTTAGCCAAACTCGCAGCCACTCCTACCATTTTCCAACCTGGATTATTATAGCTCATTTTGTAGCTTAGGAGTAGCTGTAATCGCTTCAAAAACATTCAGACATTTGAAAGCAAAAAATCCATTTCCCGCATTTTGAAATTTGAAATTTTCAATATTCGACTATAGGGAAATTCGTGATTTTATAATTTTAGCCAAACTCACAGCCACTCCTACCGTATTGCAAGCTAACTTATTATAGCTCATTTTGTAGCTCAGGAGTAGCTGTAATCCCTTTGTCAAAAACATTCAGACATTTGAAAGCAAAAAATCCATTTCCCGCCTGTTGAAATTTAAAATTTTCAAAAGTCGACTATAGGAAATTTCCTGATTTTCTAACTTTAGCCAAACTCGCAGCCACTCCTACAATACTGCAACCTGGATTGTTATAGCTCATTTTGTAGCTTAGGAGTTGCTCTAATCGCTTTGTCAAAAACATTCGAGAACGTTAAATATTTTTGGCCCAAAAAAGCCCTTCGAAATTTGAATTTTTCGAATTCTTGCTAAGACAAAACCTAAATTTAAAAAAATCTCGGTTTTTTATAAGACACACCCCACTTTTCAAATTTTTCCCTCAAGAAAACCGACAATTTCGCCCTAAGGTCATCTATATCAGATTGGGCATGGGAATGGATCAATATGCCCAGATAGTTTTTTTCCTTATTAAACGTGCTCCTTTTCGACCTTTTTTTCATATAGTTAAAAAGGGGGCACTTTTTCTCAAAAAGGGGGCACTTTTTCGCCAAAAGGAGGCATTTTTCCGTTTTATCCAAATTTATTTTTAATAGGTGAAAAATGACCATAGAGGGGACGAGGCAAAAAATGCAAAATTTTTTTTTTGCGATTTTCTTTATTCTGATTGCGGGAAACATCAATTTATAAACAAAATATTATTATTCATGAAGATCAGATTTTAAAAATTGCGCCGAAAAACAGTCATATGGACGTTCCTGGAACTTATGTTAATACCCAATATATTGTTCAGTGCTATCGAGGGATTTCCAACCAAGATTTTGGCTTCTTCTCAACCCCAAGAACATAGTCTACTAACCACCAAGCAGCAGTTGACGCATATAGTTTACACAGCGGAGACCCACAATTTCCCAACTGGTAGGTGTCGACACCAGATAGATGTACCGTTTTTCGATAGATGTACCGTAAAATATTTAGGTGTGTGTCCGTTTCCTGGAGCTGCTACTGGTGTGGGAGGCAGAATTCGAGACAATCATGCAACTGGGAGAGGTAAATATGCTTATTAAAAACATTCTGTTTGCATTATAGTCGACTCTCGATATAAGGCCACCATTAAAAGTTCGTTCCCGCCGGCAGGAGTACTTTACAT
Source organism: Ditylenchus weischeri (assembly GCA_029231635.1). Lineage (NCBI taxonomy): Eukaryota > Metazoa > Nematoda > Chromadorea > Rhabditida > Anguinidae > Ditylenchus > Ditylenchus weischeri. The sequence continues at coordinate 4,023 of JAMRYI010000313.1, forward strand.
CGCATGTTCCCAAAAGTGTGTTTCGACCACTTTTTTGAGCTTCACTCGTCATTATTTGGATATAAAACATGTTTTTAAGTGGCGGACGGACACTTTTCAAAAAAAATTTTTTTTTGACAAAAATTTGACTTTTTGCCTTGGGGGGTCAAGGTAAGCCACTTGGAGAAGGTACTTGGATGTCCTATTATCTATTTTTTACCCCATTTTGATCACTGGAGCTTGGCAAAAATAGTCTTTACTTGCATTTTTGATCATGAGGTTTGCTCGGAATCATGTTTATGATAAGTGAGTGCGCGCACATCTAAAACCCGCGGCTCTATTTTCAAAAAATAATGACCTTATATCGAGAGCAGCGGGTCTAACTGGCAAAAGTTTTAACATTTTATGAATGACCGGCAAAGTCGGAATCCTTAAGGCCTGGCTACAATGGTCGCGTCTGACAGTGACTGTCGGGGGTGGCTTTATATCGAGGGTAGACTGTAACCAATTTGCAGGAGCCCATGAAATCGCTGGTGTGGCTGGCTACTCAGTGGGCAATTTAAATCTGGCAAATTCCAAACAACCATGGGAAGGGGAGCAGTGGAAGTATCCGTCCAGTCTAGCATCTCCTGTCAAGATTCTTTTGGAAGCAAGTGATGGAGCTAGTGACTATGGCAACAAATTTGGCGAACCCATCATTTCCGGCTTTACAAGAGCTTTTGGTATGCAATTGCCGCGTGGAGGCAGTAGTCCAGAAGAAGTATTTTGGCTTTTTCATGGTTTAAAAATGCCAAACAACAGTTTGCTTAGGGCGAGAGAATAGAATACATCAAACCAATCATGTTTTCTGGCGGTCTCGGCTCAATTGATGACAGTCTGATCACCAAGGTGCAACCAGAAAAGGGTCAGCTGGTGGCAAAAATCGGTGGACCAGTGTATAGAATTGGTGTAGGTGGAGGTGCGGCTAGTTCACTTGCTGTTCAAGGTGTGTGTTATTATGAACAAGTGCAGGTTTCAGTAAGCTTGGCAGTGTGATTAAAATCCCACGGGATTCTCGGGATTGGAATCTCAGAATTTTGGAATTCCAATTCCATATCCCAACGGCGCAAAATCCATAATCCGAAATCCCATCGACTCACAGTTCTAAATGAAAATAATGGCTATAGGTGATTTGCGACCTCAAAAATGCTCATTTTACGCCCTCAAATTTTATATAGCCATCTTTATTAAACTCTTGTTGCAATTTTTTAGAAATTTTTACATTAGCATGTAGCCCTGAATGTTGGCTCTCCGATAAGCTATCAAACTACCCTAAACGATTTGAAGAATGACAAGATTTAGAGGTTTTAAAGTAATTTTTGAAAAATTTGACGTTTTTTTCAAGCCAAGATTAAGGGCATGTAGCCCAGTGTGAAAATTTCTAAAAAATTGCAACAAAAGCTTGATAAAATGGCAATATAAAATATGAGGGCGTAAATGAGCATTTTGAATGAATTTTAGTCATTCTTAACGGGATTTCTGGGATTCCCGGGATTGGAATCCCAGAAATTTCGGAAATCCCAATCCCAAATACTAGAGATTAAAAGATTCCAATCCCAAATCCCAAAAAACACGAACTACCAAGCTTAGGTTTCAGCCACTTACAGCCATATACAGGGTGGCCCAACATAAACGCATGAATTCATTTTCGCCATAACTTTTTTAATTTGCGGTACTTTGACGAGATCTTTTTTTATTTGAAAGCTGAATGGATGAGAAACCGGATGACACCAAACTTATTAATTTTCTTGTTTGTTATCACTGTTAAAAACATATTTGATTGAAAAGTTAGTTTTTATCTTTTAGCCAAGTATACAATGCTGAAGGAAGGCGAAGTGTGTCGGATGGCTCATCAGATTTTCAGATCAGTTCATTTGTTCAGATTTTACTGTTTTTGACTTCTTTCTTTTTGTGAGACGTCAAAATCTGAACAAATTAATTGATCTGAAAATCTGATGTGCCATTCGACACACTTCGCCTTCCTTCGGCATTGTATATAGGGTTGTCGAGTCGAGTAATCGAAATCGAGTAATTTCGAGTATTATTCGAAAAAATTTCGAGTATCGAGTCGAGTACTCGAAAATTTCGAGTACTCGACAACCCTAATTGTATACTTGGCTAAAAGATAAAAACTAACTTTTCAATCAAATATGTTTTTAACAGTGATAACAAACAAGAAAATTAATAAGTTTGGTGTCATCCGGTTTCTCATCCATTCAGCTTTCAAATAAAAAAAAGATCTCGTTAAAGTACCGCAAATTAAAAAAAGTTATGGCAAAAATAAATTCATGCGTTTATGTTGGGCCACCCTGTATTTTGAAGCAAAGTGCCCTTCTTACAATTAGTGCCTACAAATTTGCAGGCAGACGAGAGAACTCGATAGATTATGGTGCCGTCCAAAGGGGTGATCCAGAGATGGAGCAAAAACTGCATCGTCTCATCAGGTCTTGCATTGAACTGGGAGCTGACGGAAATCCAATTCTTTCCATACATGACCAAGGAGCTGGTGGAAATGGTTGGAGTTCTAAACTTTTTCACCGTAGTTGGACGCTTGTTTTTGCAGGAAATGTACTCAAGGAAATAGTGGAAAGTACACATCCAGACAATAAGAAAGGTGGAGCCATCATCCATGCTGATGCTTTTGAACTGGGCGATTCTAGTATTACTTTGCGAGAGCTATGGGGAGCTGAGTACCAGGAAAGTGACGCCATCCTGTTGGACCCCAGTAAACGACATGTGATGCAGAAGATTGCAGACAGGGAGCGATGCTCTTTGAGTGTGGTTGGACAGGTCACTGGCGATGGTCGGGTGGTGCTCACTGGCTTTGGGGGAGATTCTCAAGAACAATATCCTGTTGACTTGGACCTGGAGCAAATTGCTGAAAGGGAACCGAAGGTAAAGCTCAAAATTTTTGTCTTTCCCAAAAGTCCATCCCCATATTTTTAAAACCTTCTGACTAGGGCTGTGGGGCACACAAAGGTACAATACTGGTATACCCCCAGCGCTCAAGTCTGGCATACCCCCAGCGCTCAAGTCTGGTATACCCCCAGCGCTCAAGTCTGGTATATCCCCAGCACTCAATCAAACAGCAGGTGGGACCAAGGCACATTTTTTAAATTTTTTCAGAAAAATTCTATATTGTCTCAAAATTCTATATTCTATATTGTCTCCAAAACCATCTTAACCATTCTAAACCACTCCAAACCACCTCAGACTACCCAAGTTTTTGGACCTACCTAAGTTTTTGGAAAGTCACCCTTAACACTAAAATATCCTCCTGAAACTGAATCCGTTGAGATAAGATCCAAAAATTTTCAGGGAGCTGTGATATTTTTTAAAGTTGGGAAGTGGTCCGAATTTTCTGTGTGGTCTACTCAAAATACCAATATTTCAGCTCTGTAAAATATTTTAGACCTGATCTTAACGGATTTGGATTCAAGAGGAGATTTTGGTGTAAAGGGTGACTTTTCAAAAACTTTTTCTGTCAAAATTGTTGATTTTTAATCAAAAGTTTCAAAACTTCCGTCAAACATGGTCGTCAGTTGGTATTTTACCCCGAATTTAGGGCAAGAATTGAAAGTCTTTCAAGTATTAGAATATTGGGTTTTTCTTTATTGTCTAACAAATCTCCTTTTATTCAAGTTTTTTTTCCATCACAGATGATTCCAGGATGATCGAGAGTTCCAAGAGGGGATTATAGAGACCAAGTCAAATTAGCACTGCTGTATTATTTGGGCCTAGTAACTCTTAAATTGTGTACTTCTGATAAGAATGCCTGACCCTAGCATAGAATATCCCTTCCCCTCCTTCGAGTTCCCTGCCTTATCAAGCCGTCTGCGCCCTTCGAGGGCGCAGACGGTTTGATTGCTTGAGATGCTTGAGTTGAGATGCGCACACACACACATACCTATTTAAGCCTAAGGCCGAATGCCTGATGTGTACATTGATTAATTTCAGACGTTTAACCTAACTTCCGGCAATCCTGCTCCACCGCATCCATTCCACCCAACCAAGCCATTAACTCTAGAGTCAGCCCTAGAGTTGGTTCTTCGTCTACCAAGTGTTGCCTGCAAACGTTTCCTCACCAGCAAAGTGGATCGGTCAGTAACAGGATTGATTGTCCAGCAGCAGTGTGTTGGCCCACTGCACACCCCTTTGGCTGATGTGGGTGTGGTGGCTCTGTCCTACTGGGACAAGCTGGGTGCAGCTGTAGCGCTGGGTGAACAGCCTGTAAAAGGTTTGGTAAATCCAGGCGTAGGCGCTAGAATGTCGGTGGGAGAGGCACTCACAAACCTGGTTTTCGCTCCAATCACATGCATTGAGGTGGCAATAGTTAGGAAAAACTAAAATGAAATTATAAAAAGGTTGCAGGATGTTAAATGCAGTGGCAATTGGATGTGGGCTGCCAAACTGCCTGAAGAAGGGGCCCGTCTAGTGGCTGCGTGTGATGCAATGTGTGCTCTGATGGCTGAACTGGGGGTGGCTGTGGATGGGGGCAAGGACTCTCTGAGCATGGCCACTCAGGTGGACGGCTGTGGAGTGGTCAAAGCACCTGGTACACTGGTAGTCACGGCATATGCTCCATGCGTGGACATCACCAAAGTGGTCACTCCTGACTTCAAACCAACAGGTAACAGTTTTGTAACATTCGAATTACGGTATTTTACTTGTTTATCTCGTTTTTGGTGACATTTTTAAAATATGAAATTAAAACTGCTCATTTTGTGTCAAGATATAGTTGGCAATTACGCCTAATTAGGCGCATCTGCAAACATGTCAATACTATCTCCTTAACACGGGAAAGGCCGTGTGTACTAAACTATGCGTTTGATGCAGAATTTCCACTTAAATACGATGGCTGAAAAGAAATTCGGAAACAGGAGGGATTCGAACGGGTAAAAGAGCTTGTGAAGTTGCATTACGAACTTCTTCAAATCACTTCACATTAGCAATCCCTAAATTATGACCACGGATTCGTACTCAGCGTGGTCGATTTACTTTTAAAAATACTTTTAAAATTTAAGGTTATGCAAAATTTAAAATTCCGTCAAAACAACAAATATTTGATTTTCAAAAGAATTCAAAATTCACGTGAAAACTCCCAAGTAACCCCCTAGTGTAATAACCCGGATTATTTCATGGGGTTACGTGAGGAGGGTTATTTGGGGTATGTTTTTCAGTATGTATTTTGTCTTGAAGGGAAGTCATGTTATTTCAAAAGTTTGACCTCTCCATCCACCTTTGAGGTAGGTTTCCACCCTCGCGGGTAACCACATCCAACCCGAAAATTCTAAATTACATTAAAAATTAAATCAAACCATGTATCCTACCCTAAATTGTGCGCTGAACACGGTTTGTTGATACCGAAATAGCAAATTCACTACCCAAAACTTCAGTATCAGGGAAGCTTCCTGGCCTAAACGAATACCTATTTTCAGGACCGGAAAATAGTACTCCAGGGTGTCCTCACTCTATTCAAGTGGATATCTGCTCAGCATGAAAGAAATTCTTAAGTCCACCCCGTACTCTGATTTTTATGAAAAATGGCCGAAAACCACCTCTTAAGGTGACATGCACACGCCAATAAGAGGTGGTGCCCGCCAATTCAAATTTTTTCCCTAATCATTGAACTTCTGTACGGATTTTTCAACTTGGTTTCTAACAAAACCATACCTAAAACTAAATTACGCCTTGTTATTAAATTCTAGGCCAAAAAAATCCGTACAGAAGTTCAGTGATTAGGAAAAATTTTTGAATTCTCCGGCACCACCTCTTATTAGCGTGGGCATGCCCCTTTAAACCACTTTTCACTGCTTAATATATTTTTTTATAATTTTTAACGCTAGTAATCAAAATAAATTCGAAGGCCAAGAATCTAGATGATATATGCATCGGGAAACTCTTTTTGCTCAGCTCGAACAAGAAAAATTAGATAACTCACTACCTATATACTTCAGTGGGACTGAGGGTAGTTTGGAGAGGCAAATCATAGTCAATTTTTTTTTAATGTGAAGTGTCGCGCCTTAGGTAGGCAGTCAGCGTAAGGACAGGCTCAAATATGTGTCCTAAGCAGCCGAAAATTGAATATCACCTGGATACCTACACCTGGGTAACCCCATCTCTCTCCTGGGTACCTCTCAGCTGAGTATCCCTACCTGGGTACCTACTGTACATCATGCTACTAAACAACATGCTAAACGTTTATTTTCATGTATAATGCAGAAAGAAACCGTTTTGGGTAGGATAGCACGGTTCAATTTAATTTTTACCGTAATTCAGAATTTTCGGGTTCTGGAAATGGATACCTTTTTGAGTGGATACCTAACCTAGAGGTGGATGGAGAGATTAAAGTTTTTAAATAACACGAATTCCCTTCAAGACAAAATACATACTGAAAAACATACCCCAAATAACCCTCTCAAATAACCCTCCTCAAGTAACCCCCATGAAATAACCCGGGTTATTACAATAGGGGGTTACTTGCGATGTACTGTCAAAATTCATTGCCGGATTTCTTCTAATAAACGAGCATGCCCGTTTACTTTCCAATCAGCTCCTAGGGTGCCCGTTTATTGGAGACTGCCCGCTTATTTTTTCGATCAAAATTTAGTACTTCTTGAGTTCAGCCCCTCCTTAATTTTTGAAAAATGAACCGAAAACACGTTTCAAACTTGAAATTTTTTCTGATTAATGCAATACAAGAAACATTTCTAAACAGTTTCTAATCTGAAAATTTAAACTTTTTTTCCAAAATTGGCTTCTACTCCTCAAAGGTAGATGGTCTTCTAGGTGCTTCAAGATCATATTTCAGTTATTTATGGCATTTACGCTCAGATTTAGGAAATGGTAGCACAGCGCATGTTAGGAAGGACTCAAACGTGTTTCCCTAACTGCAAAAAAGTACTAAAAAAATGTTTGAGTTCGTCCTAACATACGCTGGTCTACCTTTCCCTAATCCTAGACGTGATAAATTGCTGTAATAAAATCCTAAAGTACCTAAAAAGACCATTTACCTTTGAGAAGCTGAAACCAATTTTTGAGAAAAGTTTAAATTTTTGGATTAGAAACTGTTTAGAAATGTTTAGAAATGCAGAAAAAAGTAGTTTAAAACATGGTTTCCGTCACTTTTTTTTAATTAGCGGGGCTAAGAAGCACCCAAAAGTTTATTCCTGAACGAACAACAAAAAATGGTAAACATTCAGCAAAAGTGGTAGGGTGCCCGTTTATTAGAAGAAATAGGGTATTTGAGTGTTTGTTGTCTTGATTCTAAATTTGACGTAACTTTAATATTTTAAAATCATTAAAATTCGACTAAGAATTAAGGATTTATAAAAGGTGAAGACGAAGTTCGTAATACAACTTCACAAGCTGTTTTGCCCGTTCGAATCCCTCCTGTTTCCGAATTTCTTTTCAGCCATCGTATTTAACTGAAAATTCCTCATAAAACGCATAGTTTAGTACACACGGCCTTTCCCGTGTTAAAAACCATCGAAAACATTCAGCAAAACCATTAAAACCCACGTGCTGGATCAGACTTCAAGGACAAAGAGGGGTTCATTATCGGAAGTGTTGACTGTATTAATATTGCAGGCTCCAAAACCACCATTCTTCACCTTCCAATGTCATCTCAAACCCTACAACAACAGCCAAGACTGGGTGGCTCTGCTTTAGCACAATGTCATGCCCAACTAGGTGGACAATCAGTGCCTGACTTGGAGGATTCTGTTTACTTCAAACACTGCTTCAACCTGGTCCAAAACTGGATAAAACAGGACTTGATTCTTTCGGGTCATGATGTGAGTGACGGTGGTCTGCTGACTGCCGTGCTTGAGTGTGCATTTGCTGGCAACTGCTCTGTCCAATGCTTCTTCAACGTGCCTGAGTGCGATCAACCAGAAGAATTGTTGCAACACTTGTTTACCGAAGAGCTGGGACTAATTTTGGAGGTTCAATCAGACAGATTACAACAAATACTCTTAGAAGCACACAAAAGTGGAGTGAAAATCTATGAAATTGGGCAAAGCTTGGTTGTTTTTGGACCAGATGCAAAGGTAATCTTATTATAAGTACGCATCTCTTTCAAAAACTCTAATGGCCTGTTCACATACTGAGAGTGGGAGTAACTTGTCGCTGTGAACACCCTTTACTCTCACTATCACTCAGGTGTTCACAATGCATTTTTCTATTTTGCATTTAACTACCGTATTTCCTCTAATAAGCGCCCTCCCTAAAATCGGGAATTTCTTAAATTCAGGTTTTTGTTTTTGAACGCGGCATATGTTATGTGCCAAAATGTAGCTGGGAATCTGCGCTCTCTTCTTCGGTTAAAAAGCTCGGCCCAAAATACTCCAAATATATTTTGGATTTTGGTTGAAATATACTTATATTTTCGGTGGAAGTGAGCATAAATGGCACAAAATATTTGGAGAAGTCGCTGAATAGCCTGCGAGAAGTATGGGAAGAGACCAGTGACAACTTGCAAACCATGCAGTTGGCTAGCAAATGTGTGGAACAACAAACTAACTGGAGGCAAACTCAGAGTCAGATTCAATATTCTGCCGATTTCGACTACCAAGGAACTATACACTTGCCGAAGAACGTGTTCACAGGCATGTTTTTTTCATATTTTCAGATAATTTGTAAACTATTTTGTAACTATCGCGTTATGTTTTTTTCTACGTTTTTTCGGCCATTTTTTCCTTTTTTTAACTTAGGCCAAGCCTAAAACGCAAGGTAGGTCAGAGCACGTTAGGACAAGCTCAATTGTGTGTTCGGAAAGTTGAAATTTAAAAAGGCGCGACCCTACCGAGCATACCTCCCCCCAAATGAAATTTTTTTAAAAGTGTTTCCAAACACCCTATATCAACCTAAAATCACCTCAGAAGTTCAAAAAAGACATTATTTTTGTGTTCTGGTCAAAAAAAAATTGAGTTTTGGGCATTTTGAAATTTCGACCATTTGGCTGTTTTACCATGTTTTGGTCACTGAGCTGGGCAAAAGAGCCTCTAAATGCGTTTTTGATCAAGAGTCTTGCTCGGAATTATGTCTAAGGTAGGTGAGTGCTCGCATCTCTAACCAACCAAGCCCCTGCGCCCCCGAAGGGGTTGGAGTTGAGATGCGCACACCCACATACCTTAGACACAAATCACTCGAAAGTGACTCTGGATGCATGGAGGGGCTTGGGGTTGGGATGCGCACACCCACATACCTTAGACACAAATCACTGAAAGTGACTCTGGATGCATGGAGGGGGCTTGGGGTTGGGATGCGCACACCCACATACCTTAGACACAAATCACTCGAAAGTGAATGCATAAAAAATGTATGCATACCAGAGTTTCTTTATGCGGTATGCCCCAGTTAACAAAACCATGTTCAAATTCCATTTTTTTGGGGTCAAGGTACCTTCAACATCTGATTTACTGAGTTATAATACACAGAAATCAGGTTTTTAAAAAATCGACTTTTTATGGAAAAAGTAGGTGAAAGCACCTTTTTATAGTGTTCAACGTGTAGGTAATGCTTAAAAATGGTTAAAATGGTGTTTTGAAGGGGGTATATCTGGTAGCGCCAAAGGCGCGCATTCAAAAAACAGGAAAAGTGGACAAACACCTACCCACTGATAAAACATTCGGCTCTATATTTGTTCGGCTGTAGATCAAAAATCTTGTCAAATTAGTAATTTATACCGTCAAATCGTAAAAAAAATTTTGTCTTGAAAATTTATTAAACTTTTTAATTTTATTTTTGCAAATTTTTATACCAGCGTGTAGCCCTGGATCTCAGCTTTCTAACATGCTATGAACTGACCTAAACAAATGTTAAAAATATCTAGAACAGGGTCTTTGAATGGATTCAATTTTTAAAAAAAGTTGCTCCACTCAAAAATTTTTTTCTAAAATTTTTTAAAATCTTATTATCGGTCAGTTGATAGCTTGTTAGACAGCTGAGATTCACGGCTACAAGTTGGTATAAAAAATTCTAAAAAATATTAAAACTTTAAAAAAACAGAATTTTCAAATTTGACGGGATAAATTACTAATTTGATGGGATTTTGGAACCTTTAGACGGTAGAAATCACTTTTAGTCTATTTGTTCGCACCACTCCAGAAATTTTTGCAAAAAAAAAATTCCCGTAAAAAATTCCTGCCTTGGTCCGCCTTGTTTTTTTTGCAAAAATTTGTTCTTCCAAATTTTTTTTATAAAAATGTTAAAAAATAATTTGCTTTGGTCCCCCAAGCTGCTTTTTGCCCTAGATGTCAGAAGTACATAAATTTAGGGTTAGGCTTAGACAAGGGTGGGCCAGCGTATGTAAGGATGAACTCAAACATCTTCTTCCAAGCTTCAAAAAATATTTCAACAACTATTTTTGAGACTTTTAGAAAAATAAAAATGCAAAATGCAAAAACAACAGGGGGGACCAAGGCAAGTTTTTTTTGAGTTGGGGCTGCACCGGATATGAAAAAATATCGGATCGGATATCGGATGTCAAAAAGTGCCGGATATCGGATGTCAAAAAGTGCCGGATATCGGATGTCAAAAAGTGCCGGATATCGGATGTCAAAAAGTGCCGGATATCGGATGTCAAAAAGTGCCGGATATCGGATGTCCGGTACAGCCCTGGTGCAAACACATATAGTGCCAAACATTCACTTTGAAAGAAGATGCACAAAACCGACCAGATTTGAATTATTTGGCAAAAAAGCAGGACTTATTTTACGCATGGATTGGCTAAAAACAAAAATCTAAAAAATTGTCAACACAACCCCATCCCTTAACCTAAGCTCTTTAGAGGCACCAAAAATAGCCATTCTGCGAGAAGAGGGCAGCAACGGAGACAGAGAAATGGCTGCTGCTTTCATGATGGCCGGCTTCCAAGCTTATGACTTGACCATGCAAGATATCCTTGAGGCATCTAGCCACTCCAAACATCTACTCCAGCAATTCGAAGGAATAGCTTTTGTGGGCGGTTTCTCATATGGAGATGTGTTGGGCTCAGCCAAAGGCTGGGCCGCTTCAATCAAGTTCAACCAAAATGTCACTCAAATGTTTGCTGAATTTCGGTCTAATCCCAAAACTTTTTCTTTGGGGGTGTGCAATGGCTGCCAGCTGATGACTTTGCTTGGATTTGTGGGTGCAGGTTGGTATAACTTTATTTACAAAAGCTTTTTCTGGGTCGGATTTGGCGACTTTCATTTTTCGGTTTTGGCTTTCATTTTGGCTTGGTTCCCTGTAGTTTTGGCCTTGCCCATCCAGAGGCCAGAACCACAGAAGGACCAACCGAAAATGGCCATCTTCACATTATATACCGAAAAAGTTGCTAGAGTGAGTTGAGCCGATCTTCGCTTACAGAATTTATAAATACGGCCTAGAAAGAAAGTTATGACCATCCAAAGTGTTTCGAAATTCTTGGGACACCCTGCAGTTAACTGAAGCCGAATATAAAGACTATTTTTGCTAACACCTAATTTGCAGAGCCAAGCAAAGAGGGATGGAGTGAACCAAATGTATTTCTGGATGACAATGAAAGTGGTCGTTTCTATAGTGGTTTCAACACTGTGCGCATTGAGAAGTCGAAGTCTATTTTGTTGACTGGAATGCAGGATGCGGTATTAGGAGTATGGTGTTCTCACGGAGAAGGTACCTACTTTTTTTTATTCAAATATAAAACATTGCAGTTATTTGGCCATCCAAAAAACTTGAAAATGAAATAAAGTGTTTCATCCTGCACCTATTTACTGAAACCCAGCACCTAATTTTCAAAACTGCATTTTTAACTTTATTTTAAAATAATCATTTTTGAATTTTTGTATCAGCGTGTAGCCCTGGATCTCAGCTTTCCAACAAGCTATTAAAATCCTCTGAATGATTTCAAAAGTATAGAGATTTATGGTTTTGAACAAAGTAGGTAGCTGAAGCATCAAAAATTGGTCTTTTCGACCAAAGTAGTAGAATAATGAGTTATCGTATTCCCTCTAATAAAGCCACCAATGTTGTTTGAGGGGTGGATTTATTAGAGGGGACAACCCACAAATTTCTAAACTTTTGAAATTATTCAAATGATTTTAATAGCTTGTTGGAAATTTGAGATCCAGGGCTACATGATGATATGAAAATCGAACACAGACAAACCCCGGATTAACGTAACTACAAGGGACCGGAAAAAAAAGTTACGTTAATGCGGGCTTACGTTAATCCGAGTGTCTTTCAACTTTTTTCATGCTTATTTTACTTTAATCAAAGGTTTCCATCATAATAACAACTTTTATCGACACAAATTGAACAAAAAGAACTATCGGCGCTAGTATAGAATACCCCCTCCCCCCAAGAATCTGACCTTCTCAAAATCGCTGTAACTACTTTTCGAAACAAAAAGTTTAGTTTTAGCCCTTAGGCTTAGGGGTAGACCAGCGTATGGAAGTTGTGACTAAGAAATGTCTTAAGCATATTTTCTGGGGTCTGAAACATATATTTGGGTGCTCTTTACTTAGGCTTAGGGGTAGACCAGCGTATGGAAGTTGTGACTAATAAGTGTTTTACGCACTTTTTCTGGGGTCTGGAACATATATTTGGGTGCTCTTTACTTAGGCTTAGGGGTAGACCAGCGTATGGAAGTTGTGACTAATAAGTGTTTTACGCACTTTTCTGGGGTCTGGAACATATATTTGGGTGCTCTTTACTTAGGCTTAGGGGTAGGGCAGCGTATGGAAGTTGTGACTAATAAGTGTTTTACGCACTTTTCTGGGGTCTGGAACATATATTTGGGTGCTCTTTACTTAGGCTTAGGGGTAGGGCAGCGTATGGAAGTTGTGACTAATAAGTGTTTTACGCACTTTTTCTGGGGTCTGGAACATATATTTGGGTGCTCTTTACTTAGGCTTAGGGTAGGGCAGCGTATGGAAGTTGTGACTAATAAGTGTTTTACGCACTTTTTCTGGGGTCTGGAACATATATTTGGGTGCTCTTTACTTAGGCTTAGGGGTAGACCAGCGTATGGAAGTTGTGACTAATAAGTGTTTTACGCACTTTTTCTGGGGTCTGGAACATATATTTGGGTGCTCTTTACTTAGGCTTAGGGGTAGACCAGCGTATGGAAGTTGTGACTAAGAAATGTCTTAAGCATATTTTCTGGGGTCTGAAACATATATTTGGGTGCTCTTTACTTAGGCTTAGGGGTAGACCAGCGTATGGAAGTTGTGACTAAGAAATGTCTTAAGCATATTTTCTGGGGTCTGAAACATATATTTGGGTGCTCTTTACTTAGGCTTAGGGGTAGACCAGCGTATGGAAGTTGTGACTAAGAAATGTCTTAAGCATATTTTCTGGGGTCTGAAACATATATTTGGGTGCTCTTTACTTAGGCTTAGGGGTAGACCAGCGTATGGAAGTTGTGACTAAGAAATGTCTTAAGCATATTTTCTGGGGTCTGAAACATATATTTGGGTGCTCTTTACTTAGGCTTAGGGGTAGACCAGCGTATGGAAGTTGTGACTAAGAAATGTCTTAAGCATATTTTCTGGGGTCTGAAACATATATTTGGGTGCTCTTTACTTAGGCTTAGGGGTAGACCAGCGTATGGAAGTTGTGACTAAGAAATGTCTTAAGCATATTTTCTGGGGTCTGGAACATATATTTGGGTGCTCTTTACTTAGGCTTAGGGGTAGACCAGCGTATGGAAGTTGTGACTAAGAAATGTCTTAAGCATATTTTCTGGGGTCTGAAACATATATTTGGGTGCTCTTTACTTAGGCTTAGGGGTAGACCAGCGTATGGAAGTTGTGACTAAGAAATGTCTTAAGCATATTTTCTGGGGTCTGAAACATATATTTGGGTGCTCTTTACTTAGGCTTAGGGGTAGGCCAGCATATGGAAGTTGTGACTAATAAGTGTTTTACGCACTTTTTCTGGGGTCTGGAACATATATTTGGGTGCTCTTTACTTAGGCTTAGGGGTAGACCAGCGTATGGAAGTTGTGACTAAGAAATGTCTTAAGCATATTTTCTGGGGTCTGGAACATATATTTGGGTGCTCTTTACTTAGGCTTAGGGGTAGACCAGCGTATGGAAGTTGTGACTAAGAAATGTCTTAAGCATATTTTCTGGGGTCTGGAACATATATTTGGGTGCTCTTTACTTAGGCTTAGGGGTAGACCAGCGTATGGAAGTTGTGACTAAGAAATGTCTTAAGCATATTTTCTGGGGTCTGAAACATATATTTGGGTACTTTTTACTTAAGTTTGAAAAAGGAAAATCGCTGGGGGTGGGGAGTATTCTATACTAGGGTCGAACTATCTTAGGTCTAATACACAATGGTGGACTGTAAATTCAGCAATCTTCACTCGGAAATAGCCATAACTTTTTTTTAACTTCTCAAAAAAAATTATTTTGGTGCCATCTTGTAGCTGAGATTCAGTGCTGCCGAATAGGCTATTGGTCGAGTTGGTATTGATTTAAAAATACCTTAATTCCTCTAATATAAGACCCCCCCCCCTTTGATTCAAAATCGTGTTCTTGGCATTGTATTTTTGACCCACTTTTTGAAGAATGCTCTTATAAACCACCCATTTTTAGCCAGTGAAATGAGCTACAAAATGGGTGGTAATTTGCATAAGAGCATTCTTCAAAAAGTGGGTCAAAAATACAATGCCAAGAACACGATTTTGAATCAAAGGGGGGGTGTCTTATATTAGAGGATTTACGGTAATGAAAAAGAATCAACAATCCTCACTTCGAGCGAGTGCGGATTGTGAGTGAAGATTGTTGAAGTTTTTTCAGCATTTTTAAATTCATAACAACTTGATCAATAGCCTGAATCTCAGCTACAAGATGGCACCAAAAGAATGATTTTTGGAAAATTAAAAAACAAGTTACGGCAATCTCCAAGTGAAGATTGTTGAATTTACAGTCCACCATTGTGAACAAGGCCTTACAACTTTCTTTAAAACCATCCAGCCTATCTCTTGTAAACCATCCAGTCTATGACCAGATTGCTTGCTGATATGCGGCAATATTTTGGTAGCTGAAGCATCAAAAATTGGTCTTTTCGACCAAAGTAGTAGAATAATGAGTTACCATATTCCCTCTAATAGAGCCACCGATATGTTTCAAGGGTGGATTTATTAGAGGGGGTGGGCTTATTAAAGGAAATACGGTAATTGCCTCTTTGTTTAAACTTTTTACGAGACAGAAAATTGTCGTAAAAGTGAACAATGTTATTTAATTTTTGTGTCGAGACGATTTCGCGTTCGAAAATACGTTAATGTGGGTGCCTTTTAAAAAGAAGGGACTGGCTTCAGGGTTACATTAATGTGAGGTTTACGTTAATCCGTGGTTTGACTGTAATGATTATGTTAAAATTAGTTAAAAAGGCAATGTTGAACATTAGGAGCTGGATTGCAGTAATTTGGTGCTGAATTCCATGGCCTAAAAAGTTGGCTTTTTAGGCCAGAAAAACGCCGGAAAAGAAATTTCAAAACTGGCTATAGTGTATGAAAATAACCTTGGAAACGTTTAAACAATATTCATAATGAATATAAAAATTCCTTCATTTTGCTCAAAATGACAATAACAAACTGGATAAAATAATCTACTTTTTTCAAAAAATAATCAAAATGTACTTTTAAAATTTTTAGATCCCCGTCTTAAAAGACACAATCTGTAAGAATGGACCAGTGGGCTCTATATGTGTACATGCCGACGCCGAAAAACATGCCTTGGTCCCCCTGTTGTTTTTTTCGCAAAATTTTTTTCTTCTAATAGTCTCGTGAACCATTTAGTTGCAGGCATTTTAGTTCGTGGGTTTAAATTTAATAGTTTTTGCTATTAACCTATAACTATACCGATCATTTTCAATGGCAAAGGTGCTGTTTTTGGTTGCGCTGCTAACCAAAGATGGCCATTTGGCTTGGTCCACCTGTAGTTTTGGCCTTGCCCATCCAGAGGCCAGAACCACAGAAGGACCAACCGAAAATGGCCATCTTCATATTATATACTGAAAAAGTTGCTAGAGTGAGTTGAGCCGATCTTCGCTTACAGAATTTATAAATACGGCCTAGAAAGAAAGTTATGACCATCCAAAGTGTTTCGAAATTCTTGGGACACCCTGTAGTTAACTGAAGCCGAATATAAAGACGTTTTCGCTAACACCTAATTTGCAGAGCCAAGCAAAGAGGGATGGAGTGAACCAAATGTATTTCTGGATGACAATGAAAGTGGTCGTTTCTATAGTGGTTTCAGAAAAGAAAATTTTTTCCAATACATGGCCGACATAACAATCTACTTACTTTTAGAGTAGTCTCGTACATCTGTATTTATAACATGAAAAGTGCATTTAGATTATTTTTCAGACAATTAGTAAAAAAATTTTTTGGAAAAAATCAGCTTGGGGGACCAAGACAAAAATTGAATTTTTTGCAAAAAAAACAACAGGGGGGACCAAGGCATGTTTTTTTTCGGCGTCGGCATGAACACATATAGAGCCGACCAGTGCCTGGCCATGTCGGGAAAATCAAAAAATTTTCTTGTATTCCTATCTTGTAGCCTGAACTCTAGGTAGCTCAAAACAACTGGACTCTTTTCAAAATAAGCAATAACGAGCAATAACCGTAGAGAAAAATTTTGGGGTTTTCGCCATGGCCTACTCTTCTCGAGAAGTGGTCGATTTTTACAGACTGTGTCTTTTAAATTAAAATTTTTTTTCTAGGCAAGTTTATGTATAAACAGCCAGACGTCTTTGATCGACTACTGCAAAATGCATGTGTCCCACTTCGATACTGTAACAACCGTGGCCAGCCAACCATGCACTATCCGGACAATCCGAATGGTTATTTGTTGCATTATACTACCAAAAATGCAAATAATATCCGGGTTTTGTAGGAAGCCAGGAGTCAGTGGCTGGACTTTGTTCACTAGATGGTCGCCATTTGGCACTGATGCCCCATCCTGATAGATCCTTTCTAAGTTGGCAATGGCCCAACTATCCTTGGACTAGTAAAGAAAAGTCTTTGAATTCTCCTTGGATGAAACTTTTCCTAAATGCTTTCGAATGGTGCAGTTCTCAATGAATTTAACACAGGAAAGGACGTGCGCACTAATTTATGCGTTTTGTGCAAAATTTTACGCTGAGCACGATGGCCTTAAAAAATTCGAAAACAAGACGGCTTCGAATGGATAAAACAGCATTTGAAAATAGGTGATTTTTGCCTACTCCCAACCCCCTAGAAAGGATTGGTACTTGCTCAAATTTATGTACCACCTGTGCGCGTAATATCTCAAAATGCAGGACGGGATGAGAGCTATCTATTGCACATAAATTCGTAACAGTTGATTTATTTGATTTCACAGAAATTTTCGATTTTTCTTCTAAAAGACAGTTTTCGAAAATTCTCGATCTCGAAATATTTGAACATTTGTTGTCTCGAGTGGAAGGATTTTCGAAAACTGTCATTAGAAGAAAAATCGAAAATTTTCTATGAAATTATGATCACGCTGTTACAAATTTATGTGCAATAGATAGCTCTCATCCCGTCCTGCATTTTGGGATATTACGCGCACAGGTGGTACATCAATTTGAGCAAGCACCACTCCTTTCTAGGGGGTTGGGAGTAGGCAAAAACCACCTATTTTCAAATGCTGTTTTATCCATTCGAAGCCCTCCTGTTTCTAAATTTTTTAACAGCCATCGTGCTCAGCTTGAAATTCTGCCCAAAACGCATAAATTAGTACACATGGCCTTTCCCTTGTTAATGATGAGGATAGTGAATTAGAGATTTAACTTTAATTGGGAATTGTGTTTTAGAGTTAACAATTCCCAATAACAAAATCATGATTAATATTGACGTTAATAAAATTATTTGTAGACAGTGCTCAGGCAGCAATAATGATTTGCTTTTCACCATTTTCACGGGACATTGATATTTCAAGTAGCGACGTTTCCTACTTTTTGTCGTATTTTCAAAATTCGCGCCTTTTGATTCCTTATGGCGAGTTAATCGTCTGGCGAGTTAACTTTTTTGCCGACGGATAACCACCTATTTTGGCACCGGTAAAAAGTCCGCACCGCCACCGCTGTCTTTGCTAACTAGGATACTATACAGAAAAAACATCCAGAGTTTGGAAAAGCAAAAAGGTACAGTCTGAAAGCAATTTTACGGGCCCGTAACTATAGCAGCAGGGTGATTTCAAAAAAACTTAATGTATTCTAATGCAATCCATGTTGAACAAAAAAAGTTCACCTCCTGCTGTCCTAGGCTAAGTCTAGAAATCTTATATAGTATTTGGCATGTGTGGGTGGGTGGGTAACGCTTTTTCACTTCGAAGGCCAGAACGGGTCGTAGATAGCGAAATCACTTTTGTCGCTAATACCATCGTGTTCCCCAGAATGTCAGCTTTCGTTTTAAAAAAAGAACAGGCGAAAAAAATGAGTTCTAATAGGGGATATACCTATTTTTATGAATGAAGTCATAGCCCCTCATTGAAATTTCGAAATACTATAGAGGCCCCGATAGGCGCCTGTGGTCCCCTTGTAAGTAATGTTGACCAGTTGTTATTCACAAAACATAAATATGATCGAAAATAAACCTCTATTAATAGTGATAACTCAAATAAGATCATATCTTGAGTCTTAATCCAACTCAAGTAACTCGACTTCCTTTGGTTTAATTTGAGACCCAACTATGAGCCACAATCCAGTTCAAACACTTCAAAAAAATTTATTTTTAGCCGAAGAGTTCGGATACTTTTTTGCATTTAGTGGTAGCTCTGATTTCCATAGGCATCTAAATTATTATAGCACAGTCTGAAAAAAATAACCTCTAGTCTTTGTTTGCGAAAAACTGATGTTTGAAATTTGCATTGAGCTCCGGGATATTCCACTTTTAGCTTGCCTTGGTCCCCCTGCTGTTTTGAAACGCTGCTTATTGTCGTTTTGAAGTCATTTTTTGTTTCAGCTCTTGTAAACTCTGCCCACGGTTTTCTTCTTCACCTCTTGCTTGGAATATATGGCTTGTCAACAGTACTCGTTTCGATATTTCTGAAAAAAGAAATTTTATATTTTTGTGTGTTTCAGGTACATTTGAATCAAAACCTGATGGAGCTGCATTCTTAGCGTAGAAGTTCATTCGAAATTGTGTGCGAAATGCATCAAATAGAAGATAGGAAGCAACTTCTTCGATTTGTTCAACAGTCATGGGTTGTCCATCGAGTAAAATGTTAGACTGCATTCTATATCTGAGATTCTGTCTGGTGCTCATCACTCCGTACTTGTCACCTGATATATTCTGTTTAATTTTGAAGTTTTGTAACATTGACAGATTAGCTTACGAATATATGGTTGGAGAGCGGCCTCGAGATCTTCAGCTACTTCTCGCGATACCAGCCACACATATGGCATCATTTTGATGCTGTATGCGTCTGGCAGTTGTTCACTATTCCACAATTGCTCGTTAGCCTTCATTTAAAAAAAAAATGCAAACTTCAGGCATGCCATAAGTTTGCAATAAATTTATAAAGCTCGGATGCTAGTGTCCTACACCAGCATAACTCAAAAATCCGCTCAATGAAAGAGACAAACGAAGGCACCATTCAAAAAAATTACACTTTTTCGGTAGCTGAGAAAACAGGCTTTCTAAATTCTATGACGAATTTCAAAAACTGCAAGACATGGTAGATATGATCATTGAAAAAAGTAAAAAAGCTAGTAAAAACAATTTTTTTCAAAGGAATCGTTCATTTTTTATTTCAATGCTGAATAAAATTTGGTTGGTTTGATTTCGGTTTAATCCAGAAGTAAAAAAACTGGCTTTTTTCTTTTCGCTTTTTTGTTTGCAAGCAATAAAGCCTTTTTATTTCCATCTTCCACTGTTATTTTTGCTTTTCGTACCAAAAAACATGCTCACAAATCTTTTTTGTGTTCAACACCTCAGACAATACATTGCATTCTTTTTCTCCTGAGGGTTTGCAGGATTACGCCAGATAATCTGTTTAGTTTTTTTCTGCAGCAATCTTCTTGGTCAGACACACAACAAAGACTTGTCTGTTCCCAGGCTTGTGATTCCATTGTCCAGGTATCCCCCTGAATTACAGCAACAAACTTGTTTAACACCTGCCAAGTTTCATATATAAATGCCTTTGCAAGTCCACATATTCATCAGTCCAATGTTTTCCAATTGTAAACAGTCTCTCAAAAAGCGGATGTGTTTTCAGTGGGATACGAACCCTGGAGTTTTTTTTAAATTTTAGAGGTTTCTCAAGTTTTTTCAAATGGAGTTACTTTCACTGATTGTCATGTTAAAATTTTTGATCATACCGCTCAGTAACATCTGATCACTCGAAATGTAGCTGAAGTATAGGCCGTCCTTGATCTATAGTTCAATACCGTATTTAATCAGGTCATCGTGGTTCAAAATCGTGTATGTGGCATTATACTTTTACCTACTTTTTGTTGATAGATATGATCATTGAAAAATGTCCAGGAAAGTCATCATCCAAACTGTAGCCAGTAAGATGAGCTAGAATTTGAGTGGTAATCAGTGCTCGGAAGTCGTACTCGTACTTCATACTCGTACTCGTATCGTACTACGAGTACGAAGTACGAGAGAAAAAAAGGTCAGTACGAGTACGAATACGAAGTAAGAACGCTAAGTACGAGTACGAAGTACGAGAAGTAAAGTACGAATCGTACCTTCACTGAACACCAACTTTTCAAACTATAAATTTATGAAATGTGAACGAATTTAGCTTACATTTTCTACACTACATTTTACTTAGCCTATTGTCAACAATGAGTAAAAATGCGTTTTCTAAATTTTTTTCCGTAATTTAATGTGCTTTATTTTGGGCCAAAATAGTCATTGGGAGCAGTGCTCGGAAGTCGTACTCGTACTTCATACTCGTATCGTACTCGTACTACGAGCACGAAGTACGAGAGAAAAAAAAGGTCAGTACGAGTACGAATACGAAATACGAGACCAAATAATAAGGGGTACGACTACGAGTACGAGAGCAAAAAAATTAAGGTACGAAGTACGAGTACGACCAAATTCAAAATTTCCGAGCACTGGTGGTAATACGCCTGCGAGCCATCCACGAAAACTAGTTCAAAAACTTAATGGAAGAAGCACGGCCCTGAATTAGACGAGGGCAGGGACAGCTTTTTTAGAGAAAACTGCGTATTGTTCTGGGTTTGAAGCTGGATTTCCATACGCTTCTGGATTCGAAATTAGATTCCCTTATCCACATAGCGCTAATAATAGGATCAATAAAATACTTTTCAAAAATCACTTGCAGGTACCAAAATGTTCTCTGCTCCTACCATTGTGCTGTTGTGTCTGCTCAATGCTGCTGTTCTACTAGCTCAACCCTCCGGTCTCTCCTCCACTGGTGGTCAATTTGGCAGCTCTTCCGAGTTTGGTAGTCTGTCCCAATACCCATCAGGCACATCTTTGAGTGGATTTAACACCGGGTCCATCTACTCTCCTTACAGCTCCTCTTCTCAATACCGCGGATCTTCATTTGGTCCAAGCATACAAGGTCAAGGAATTTCTCCCTATGCCTCTTCTTCCCAGTACCCTTACAGTCAGCAAAGTAGTCTTTACGGTGCTGGACTTTCGCCTTCCCTTTACGGCAACGGGGGTTCCATATACGGAAATGGACTTTCTCCCTATGGATCCTCACCTTTTGGCTCTTCTGGATCTTCCCCTTACAGCCAAGGATCATCTCTAAGCACTGGAGTGTCCACCTACCCATCCACCTCACCCAATAGCCCAGCCTATTGTTGTGTGTCCATGACCAACCCAGTGCCCAGTACTCCCCTTGTCTCTTCAGCATCTGTGTATCCATCCATTCCATCTCCATCTTCTCCATACAATTCTGGTGCCTTGAGTCCATACGGCTCATACCCTCCTGTGGTGCCATCCCCTTACAACAGTGGAATTGAATCCTCTCCCTACACTTCCATGCAGCCTTACACCCCAGTAGCTTCAATCATTTGCTACCCACTTTGCCCCAATGCTTATGGAGCTCATGGTAGTGGAGGCCAATCTCCCTATTTTTCTGGGTTTGGAGCTGGATCTCCATACACCTCTGGATTCGAAACTGGATTCCCTTACCCTTCTTCAGGCTTTGGTTCCACTTACCCATACACCTCAACTGGATTCGGAGCCGGAGGTCCCAACTACCCTTATTCTGCTGGAATTGGATCTCAGTATTTGGGCGGTGCCACTAACATTTCTCCCTACAGCAATTTCAATGGTGCAGGCTTTGGTGGATTGACTGGCAATGGCTTTGGAGAAGAATTTGGAAAAAATAGATTTGGTGGGTAAGAATAATCTAATAAAAATAGTCTCTAAAGTTTTTCCTAACAAATATTAATCTAACAAGGGACAGCAGGCGTCTATCGGCGCCTATATCGTATCCCTGAGCAGACTTGTCTTGAAACGACAAAAAATTTGAAATTTCAAATTTGTGGCATTTCGTCAACAACAAACATAAGACCATACGTCATTTTTAGATCCGACACCAAACTTCAAAGTAGGAGATCCCCTATTTAAAATGCATCATTTTCAACGTTCTTTTTTTTAAACGAAAGCTGACATCGAGGCGGATCTAAAAAAACCTGCAAAAAAATATTTCGACCACTTTTTGACCCTGTTATACCCCTTCAAAGTCAAAAAAGTCCGAAAAAAACCGAAATTTGGGGAAAAACTCGAAAATTTCTTTGTCAACCCCCAATTCTGACACCGGATTCGTGTTCAGGCACACCAATTTACCTTAGAAAGTGTTTTCAGGAAAAGATTTGGACCACTCCCAGTGGCTGTAAAAAGGTGTGACCCACGGACCCCCCGAAATATATCTAATAGTCCAGCGGCTAAGTGTACGGTTCCAGCTGCAACCATCTCAGTCCATGCATTTCACTTTCACCCAATCCGAAATATTTTTGCGACAATAATTAAAAAAAATTAAATTTCAGATTAAAATTCAAAAAATTTTAAAATTTTAGAATAAATTTCAAGCATTTCCATTCTAGGCGTATCTCATAGACGAGCCACCTCCACTCACTCCACCACAAGTCCCAACGGCCAGCAAAGCAATTCCAAGTCGGGAAACAAAAGTGGAGCATCAGAAGACAGTCTAGCTCATGTGCCTTACGCCAAAGCGGCCAAAAAGCAGTAAAGACAAAAACTAGAGAATATATCTGCAATCAACAGCATTCCTGACTTGCTTGCATGTGTATGTAAAAATTGAAATGAATGCGAAATAAATAGATAGTTTACATATGCTGGATACAATTTACAATAAAAATGTATTAATTTTTACTTTTTCTTCTTCTTTTTGCCAGCATGTCCGATAGACCCATTATATAGAGCTGCGTACCCAAAGGGAACACATCTGCAATCGTGGGTGACTAAGTCCAAGGAAAAGTCTCGGCAACCACCTTTGCAAATGCCCAATATGTCAGCGCATCGCTGGCGAACTCCGTCCCAGCCACATCCTTGGGCCTAAAATATGTTCCGATCAAATGATCATTCGGCAAGTTCGTTCCCCCACTTTTTACGCACTTTTTGAAAGCTTTCGCTAATTATGCTGTGACAGTCTAGTCCTAAAAATCGCCAAAAATTGCAATCCGTGTGATTTTAGGACCAGACCGTCACAACAGAATGAGTGAAATCGGGTTGAAAAAGCGGGAACGAACTTGTTAGGTGATAGTTTAATCGAAAGTCGACTGTATGCAAAGTATGAGTGTCTCACGTCATCAACATCATCACTCCCGTCACTAAAATTTATTTATCGGTGAAAACAAACCACACCCTCCGTCAGGATGGAAATTTTTATTTTTTTTCTTCATATACAGTCAAACTTCTCTGTAAGCTACACCTGGGTCCGGTCCCAAGAGACGTATTTTCCGTATAATATACCCCCTGTATAAGCTACAACTCCCTATAAGCTACACCTGGGATCGGTCCCGAGGGTGTAGCTTATAGAAAAGGTTGACTGTATAGCCAAACTTAAAAAAAAATTCCGACGGTGGATTTTTATAAATTCAGGATTTTGCGGGGTTTTTGCCAAAAATTTTCGGTTTCCATACATTTTCTAATATTTTTAAAAGTTGTTGCGCGACACTTTCTAATATTTTCAATGAAATTCGGGAGAAAACAACCGAATCGATTGACCGAAAACCGTTTTTTCAACCAACAAACCGAAGCCAAAAACCAGGTTTGGAAGACCGGAAAAACGGGTGCAGCAAAATTTCGCTTTATTTACGGCAAAAATCAATTGAAAACCAGGTTATGGTGTTTTACGAAAAAAAATCTGCGATTTCAAAAATGTCCTTTATTTTGGTGCCAGAATATTTTTTTTTTAAATGTATTTTATTTCAAAAATTCTCAACAAGATCCCTGCTCTAAAGAGGGCCAATCTTTAGAAACGGCAACCGGACAAAATAGATTTTTTATCTACATTTTCGCGCGACAAAATAGTAAAAAAATCTGCTGTATTTGGTTGATTACCTGCCAGGGAACTTTAGGTCAAAAAGTCTCCATATGCCTTGGTAGTGCCTACGCAAAAAAATTGCTTTGCTGTTGTCGTTTCAGCAATCGTGGAAGGTTATACAGATTAAGGTCCAATTTATTTACTAAAAGAAAGTTTGCAATTTTGCTCAACCAAACCCCAAAATCCAGGATAGGTACCTTCGGACAGGTGGATATCCACCTGATTACCTTGAAAAATCAAAAGTTAGTTAAATTCAGTTACAAACCACTATGTGTATGTGGCTACGCCAAAGTCAACCCAACACCATCAGAAACATAGCAAAACAATCAATACAATGCCCTTCGTTATTAGAACAGAAGGGGCACTTAAAAGTCCCTTTGGGTCAGCAATTGGGTTTTCGACTAGTCGAAATTTTCGACATAAACAACCCTAGTTAGGGTTGTAAATATATTTTGTCGCACGAAAATGTAGATAAAAAATATATTTTGTCCGGTTGCCTTAGAAACATGTCTCTCCGTGATTGATCCACCATTTGGAGCATGTCTTTCGACCAAACTCCTACTAAAATGACCGAAATATAAAACTTATGTCAAATTGTACAGTCAAACCTCGTTTATCCGGCACCCCCAAAAGTTCATTCCCGCCTTGGGTCCGACACTTTCTTTAGCTCAATTTTCGAAGTCTTTTGCTAAATGTGATTCGCCAGTCTAGTCCGAAATATCGCAAGGATTCTGTTTTTGCCAGTCGTTTTTCCAAAATTTTTAAATTTCGTCATAAAGACGCGCGAACCTCGGTTATCCGGCACCCCTTTTTGAAAATCAGGTGCCGGATAACCTAGGTCCGCGGGTCTTTATGGCGAAATTGAAAGATTTTGAAAAACGACCGGCAAAACAGAATCCTTGCAATATTTCGGACTAGACTGGCGAATCACATTTGCAAAAGACTCGAAAATTGAGCTAAAGTGTCGGACCCAAGGCAGAATAACTTTGTGAGTGCCGGATAAACCAGGTTTGACTGTATTGTTTCACACATTTATAAGTTTTTCAAAAAAGGTTGTGACCTGGAAAAACTACCTGGAAGTTGTCTTTGTCAGTAATAACAGCAGCCAGCAAATGATGTTGGTGCAAATATGGAGATTGATGAGGCACAAATAATGGCGAAGATGAGGGCAGATACCCACCTGAAAATACAAAAAAAACAACAAATTTTTTCGCTCACAAATAATTTACCTCTAAAAGAGCTAAAAGGAGGCACCCCTCTTCTCAAACTATTGCTAGCAGTCAACGAGGCTGGAAATCCAGCAAATCCAGAACTTATCGCTTGCCCAATTCCTCCACCAAACATGCCTGGGCTCGTGCTACGTGGTTGCGGTACATAAGGGTCAACGTAGTCAGAAGGTGGAGGTAAATTGCCGTAGAAGGGGCCTTGACCGCTGAAAAACTGTCTTTGGTCGTTGCCAAATGCGCTATAGGGACCAGGGTAGAATTGACTGTAGAATTGACATTGCAAATAGTCAAATAAATCCAAAAAGACGTACAATAAAAACAAAAAACGCATTTTTTATGTTTTATAAAAATTTGCTGCTTTTCCTGAATTGAGAGCGTCTGGAAAAAAACTTGAAACACGAAAAAGCTAATTTTTTGTCTGCTATAATTGCTTTTTGGGTAAAAGTGAAAAGGAAAAGTAGTGTTTCTTCAAGAAGTTTTTTTCCCCTTTTAAGAATAGAATAGCAGGGGCTATTTATTGTTCGGTTAAATCTTTGGTAAAGGTCAATTGCAATTAATTGTATGTGTGCTTGCATTTTGGTTAGATGTGAAAGTCAAGGCTACGATTGAGTAATTGAGTAGAAAGAGTCTTTTTGAGAAGAGTGTTTCGTTTTAACAACTAAAGTGCTGTAAAATGTGATTCATAGTGATTCATCGCATCCTGTGAGTTTCACGCTTCGAAAAATAGGTACTGGGTGAGATATAACATCAGATGCGAAGTTCAATTCGTTGGTATCAGTAGCAGCATTGTAAATCTTAGAAATACAGCGCCGGCACCCGCTCACGGGACCGACCCCAAAAATTTCGGCACCGGCTCACGGGACCAACCCTTGAAATTTTCAGCACCGGCATCAGCTCACGGCACTGACCAAAAAAATTTCGGCATCAGCTCACGGCACCGGTGTGGCTTACAACACTGGTCACTAGTAATATACAGAAAAAAGTTTTAAGCTCTTTCTTATTACAAGATCGCGGCGCTCATTTTCGAAAACCCGGAGGAGTCGGCGCTTTTTTTTGGAAACGCGTAAGTATGAACAGAAGGGAGAAAGGCAAAAAACACCCCATTGAGGAATATGGCCAATAAGCTTAAACCATCCTAAACTACCCTTAACATTGAAAAACAACCTGAAAACGTTCAATTTCAAGGGAGTAGTTTGTAAGAGTTCAAGATGGTTTTGAGTGTTTAGGGAGTTTTCGGGAAGTTTTCAGTATTTTATACTGATATAGAGTGGTTTTTAGTAGTTTAGGGTGTTGAGACTGACATCCCAGCCAATTTGGGTGATTTTAAGTGGTTTGAAATGGTTTCGGTTGTTTAGAGTGATTTGGGGCGATTATGGGTGGTTTGACGTGGTTTTAGGAGTATGGAGTAATTTACGGTAGCTTTGAGCAGTTTGGCGTAGTTTGAAAAGTTTAGACTGATTTTCAACCTTAGACAAGATAATAGTATGGGCGATAGAACAAAGAAATTAAAAATATTACATAATCGGCATTATTCTGTAGCTATTATACTCACCTTTCGTTTGAATATATTTGACTGTCAATAATAAAAAAGCCTATTTTTAAGCAAGCGAAATGGACTGCCAAACTGAGAAATATGTGCACTTCCGACATCTGCTCTTCTTCTCTTTCAACAAAGCAATCAATGCTGCTAAAGCTGCTCGGAACATCAACGCTGTCTATGGGGACGATTCAATTGGGGAAAGAACAGCTCAAAAATGGTTTGCGCGTTTCAAGGCTGAGCAATTCGATCTTACAGCCACACATCGCAAAACTGATTAAAGCTGCAATCGAAGAACGTGGTTGGGAAGTTTTGCCACATCCGCCTTATTCTCCAGATTTTGCTCCATCCGATTTTCATTTGTTCAGGTCTTTGCAAAACAATCTTAATGTCACGTTGGCTCAATGAGTTCTTCACCTCCAAAGATGCGGACTTCTTCAAACGCGGAATTTTCAAACTTCCAGAAAAGTGGGAAGTAGTCATGAACAGTGAAGGAGAATACATTATTGATTGATTTGTTTCACTGTTTTCACCTGAAAATTGTTGTGAAAAATAAAGTGTGATGCATCATTTGAAAAAGTAGAAACAGAGCTACCAAACGGCATATAACATTTTGTTTATTCATTTTAAGAGTGAAAATTTGTATACCGTTTTTAAAAAACCGAACGAACTTATGCAACAACCCGATAGAATAGTTACTATAAGTGCACATTTTTCTCAGTTTTACACTACATTTCGCTTGCTTAAAAATATGCTTTTTTATTATTGACATTCAAAACCACCTTGAACTCTCACAAACTACTCCTTTGGACGTTTTTGCACGTTTTCTGGTTGTTTTTCAATGTTAAGGGTAGTTTAGGAAGTCTTTAAGGAGCTAGGGTGTCTGATGGAGTCGTCAAAATATCCAAACAAATTGCTCAACTCAATCCAGATATTGTGGCTTAGCAGGTTTTTTGATTAAGGCTTAGACCCGTAGGCTTAGGTTTAGGCTCAGGGTTTTGCCATTACTAATAGGGAGGTATTTAATTTTTCCCCCTAATTTCTAAAATATGCCCTCTAATTTTTTGAAAAATGCCCCCTAATTCAAATTGCCCCCTAATTTCTTTTTTTTCTTGCTGTCTTAAACGTTTTTATTTATTCCCATTGACAATTTCGAACGTTGAACACGATTTTAGTCGTCAAAAGTGTGTATAGTTGGTGAAAACCACGGTAAAATAGACCCCCCTCCTTCGGGGTACGCCTATGCTTTTGCGTGTTAGGCAAGGGTAGGCCAGCGTATGTTAGGATGGGCTTAAAAATGTTTCCTGAAAATGAAAAAATAAGACAAACATGTTTGAGCCCGCCCTAACATACGCTGGCCTACCCTTGCCTAAGCCTAAAATGCACACCAGGGGGACCAAGTCAAATAGGCGTAATAAGCCAAACGGCATAAATGAGTATACCACAGTTTGTATATGAGGTAGGCCGTAAAAAGCTGAAAAATATTCAAACTGAATCACATTTTCTTACATTTGAACAAAATTCAGCCAAAAATACCCTGAAAATTCGATAAAAAGACCATCTGACCTTCAAGAGTTGAAGTCAAAAAATTTTGAAAAAAGTTTTAATTTTTTAATCGGAAAGTGTTTCGAGATGCTCTTGTATCGTATTGAACCGGGAAAAGAAATAAAATCTCGCTATCAGAAAAAAGTACTTTGGTAATAAAAAAGTATTACCCATTGAAGGGGCATGCCCACGCTAATAAGAGGTGTTGCCCGGGAATTCAAAATTTTTTCCTGATCATTGAACTTGTATACGGATTTTTCAACTTGCTTTCTAACAAAACTAGGTCCAAAATTTAATTTTATTGTTTTTGCAGCTCTCACAGTGCTTTTGTTGCGTGGGACCAGTCGGACAAGCTGACACTGACAATTAGCGCTCCCCCCCCTGATTCAAAATCGTGTTTTGGCATTGTGTTTTAGTCCACTTTTGATCACTTCTCTCAGGCAAGTTACGGCTTGAGTATAGAATTCCCCCCACGCGCCAATTCAAATTTTCAAAGTTTTGGCTAAAAAACCATGATACCCCCCTGTGGATCGAAAAAAAATTTTTTTCTCAGAATTAAAAAAACAGCCGGCTTTCTCAGGAAATCGGGGTCAAGAAACACGAATATGACATTATCTCCTCCATCTGATCACTCCCCGTGGGGGGGATTCGAAACTGCAACCATAGCTTCAATTCGGCTGAGTGTTTCCTGGTAGTTTTGCTGAACTTACATTCAACATCTTTCGTTGCCTCTGGGCATACATTTACGACATCCATGTACATAACACCTGAAAAAATAAGAAAAAATGCATAGGACTCATAATTTACCCTAGGAACTCTATTGCTTTTTTCTCAGCTTCAATCCATCCATCTAATTTATATGGTTTCTGATGGCCTGGCGCCAATACATGCTTTTCTCCAACATTGCCGGCGTGCTCAATTTTTTCGCCGAATTCTGCAGAGCGCCATGAAAAGTATTAAATGGCTATTGCACTTTGCCTATCATTTCTCTAATATCCTCCTTCCGGAACAATGGCCAGATGATTTGATTTCAGAAACATTCCTCGGAACATTTTCATACAAACTATGACTGGTTAAGCTGACATCACGAAGGACACTACAAGAACTAACCTTACTCGAGGAAGAACTATAGCAGCTTGGTAAAAACCCAACTCGCGCCCCCCATCTCGCACCGGTCCCAACTTGCACAAAAAAACTCTGAATGTTTAACTAGAAAAAGGGTTCCGGGTTTAAAATGGCTTCTAGTTTGCGTAGATGCCCGATTTTGTAACAATTTGCCCAACTTTGTAGATCAGATCCAGGGCTACATTTGGTATATGATTCATCCTCTGAAGTGCAAAAGTTCCGCATTCCGGTGCAAAAATAAAATCAGCTTTTTCAGAGCCTAGGCTCAAAAGGCCTGATTTCATTTTTGCATGGGAATGCGGAAGTGGATCTGCTGGATCTGGTTTACATAGCTGGGGCAAAATGTTACAAAATTGGGCATCTACCTAAACTAGAAGCCATTTTAAACGCAGAACCCTTTTTTCTAGTCAAACATTCAGAGTATTTTTATTTTCCCGCCCAAAAAGGAAACATTTTTGGGCATTTTGAAAAGCCGTGAGCCACCTATCAAAAAAAAAATTTTTGAACAAAAGAAGAGTTATTCAAATAAAAAATATTAAGTACGAACTAAGTAAAAGTGTACGACCCCTTGTACGTATAACGACCTGGAAAAAAACTGTTTGGTCACAAACTACTTCATTTACGTCAAATTGGAATTTTTTGTGAACACTCTCTCTAGCGATAGCTTAGGTTTGGTCGGTCTTTTGAGAGTAATTATAGAGAGCGTCGACTGTAGCACAAAATAAAAACGGTCAAAACTTATTCTTGGCACCGAAAATCTCTTTTTGGTTACCGAAACACTTTTTTGAGCAGAAAAAGTATTTGGGCAAGAAATTGGAAATATAAAATTTCTCATTTTTTGGAAGTCTCACCAATTAATTAAAATAACACTGATTTAAAAACGGCTGCAGTCGAGTCTCGATATAACGGACACCGGGGGACCGGCCTTAGGTGTCCGTTATATCGGGTGTCCGTTATATCGAAGTTCGTCGACCAAAATATAGTCCACTGTACTTTATATCGAGATTCTGCATCAAACATATTTGTCGGATCACGTTAACTTCATGCAAGAGGCTGCCTAGCGAGAGTGGTTATAAGCCACATACCATTTTACCAACATTGTCTGCTGGATTTAAATCATTTCTTTTAAAATTTCTTTTAATTTTCACAATGGGTGATTATTCGGAGGTTCGACTGTATTCATCAAAATAACAACAAATCCAAAGAAATTAATAAATATAGCAATCATACCGTATTCCCTCCAGTAGAGCTAACAGTCTTTATCAAGGATGTTGGGAGACATAAGTGGGACGGTAAAAGTTTGTTAATTTGTTCTGCTTCATATTCTGTAAGCGTTCTTTAGCCAAAAAATCATCCATTTTGTCGCACATCAAAGCATCGCTGGATCAACGTCGTGAGATTCCATATATTGCTGGAAGACTTTGAATCCATTGAGCGCATCCAGAGCAGTGACCATACTTGCACGGGCGCCGGGCGCCCGAGGCCGGCGCCGGCGCCCTTGTGTATTTACAAATGTGTATTTATATTTTTTATATATACAGACTGTATAATACAGTATATTTATTATAGCACAAAATCTGTACCATATTTTTTTCCGTAAAAGTAAAAACCTTTTAAAATAAAAAATTTGTTTTGTTTGATTTATTAATAGAATAAACCCAATCTGGCGCCGGCGCCGGCGCCTTAATTATACCCTGGCGCCGGCGCCGAAATTTTGAAAAGCCTGGCGCCGGCGTCGGCGCCGGCGCCCTAATTACACCCTGGCGCCGGCGCCGAAATTTGAAAATGCCCGGCGACGCTTGCGGCGCCGAAATTTTGGAAAGCCTGGCGCCGGCGCCGGCGCCGACGCCATTTTCCCAAACGTGCAAGTATGGCAGTGACCGGTCGTTGTTTGTCGACGACTTCCACTTCTTCGGCATCTGTTTCTTCCATTCACATTTTTCTCATGTTTTCTAAGTGTACGTTATAGCGAGGGTCGCTCTATTGAGTCGGGACCGGCCTACGGTGTCCGTTATATCGAGGGTGTCGTTTGCCTTATTTAAGGTAAAACCAACCAAACCAAAAAAAGCTGTCCGTTATATCGAGAGTCCGTTGTATCGAGTGTCCGTTATATCGAGACTCGACTGTATTGTAAAAAGTCGCTAGTGAAAAAACCGTACTTTTTTAAAATGACTATTGAAAAAAAAGTTGTCTGTTGGATTGTCTGTTATTCTAAATACCGTCTAACTTGGACAGTGTGCATATTGTATTCTTGACATACTGCCAAATGTTTCACTGGCCTTTTTCTTCAAATATCTTTATCTATTAAACAATCACTTTGATTATGAATGAAAATAACATAAGCGATAAAGAAAGCTCTGTAAGGTATATATCGTGAAAAAGCACCGTGTATGGACTGTTTTTACAAAGAAACACAACAAATTCTTCTCACAAACTAATTCAGCTATACATAAGTCATGGATTGGAGTCTTTGAGGTGGTGGAGGAGTGGCATACATACCCCCATTATTGTCCACTATACCATTGCTTCGGCGAACTTCAATGCTATTGGAACGGGCTGGCAAGGTGGGTGGCGAGAATTCACTAAAAACTTAATTTAGTAGATTTTGCAGAGTATTTTTGCTATTTAGATTAATGAGATCAGAAATTAATAATTAATGAGATTGATAAGATTAATCAAAGTATACACCCCCAAATGAAATTTTTTTGAACTCCTTCAAAACACCATTTTAACCATTTTTAAGCATTTCCTACACGTTAAACACTTTAAAAAAGTGTTTACACCTACTTTTCTTTATCAAATGTCAATTTTATATGATATATGATTTCTGTGTATTATAATTTAGTAAAGGGTACCTTGACCCCAAAAAAATGGAATTTGAACATAGTTTTGTTAACTGGGGCCTACCGCATAAAGAAACTCTGGTATGCATGCATGTTTTATGCATCCAGAGTCACTTTCGAGTGATTTGTGTCTAAGGTATGTGGGTGTGCGCATCTCAACCCCAAGCCCCCTCCATGCATCCAGAGTCACTTTCAGTGATTTGTGTCTAAGGTATGTGGGTGTGCGCATCTCAACCCCAAGCCCCCTCCATGCATCCAGAGTCACTTTCGAGTGATTTGTGTCTAAGGTATGTGGGTGTGCGCATCTCAACCCCAAGCCCCCTCCATGCATCCAGAGTCACTTTCGAGTGATTTGTGTCTAAGGTATGTGGGTGTGCGCATCTCAACCCCAAGCCCCCTCCATGCATCCAGAGTCACTTTCGAGTGATTTGTGTCTAAGGTATGTGGGTGTGCGCATCTCAACCCCAAGCCCCCTCCATGCATCCAGAGTCACTTTCAGTGATTTGTGTCTAAGGTATGTGGGTGTGCGCATCTCAACCCCAAGCCCCCTCCATGCATCAGAGTCACTTTCAGTGATTTGTGTCTAAGGTATGTGGGTGTGCGCATCTCAACCCCAAGCCCCTCCATGCATCCAGAGTCACTTTCAGTGATTTGTGTCTAAGGTATGTGGGTGTGCGCATCTCAACCCCAAGCCCCCTCCATGCATCCAGAGTCACTTTCAGTGATTTGTGTCTAAGGTATGTGGGTGTGCGCATCTCAACCCCAAGCCCCCTCCATGCATCAGAGTCACTTTCAGTGATTTGTGTCTAAGGTATGTGGGTGTGCGCATCTCAACCTCAAGCAACCCCTTCGGGGGCGCAGGGGCTTGGTTGGTTAGAGATGCGCGCACTCACTTACCTTAGACATGATTCCGAGCAAGACTCTTGATCATAAAATGCATATAGAGGCTCTTATACTCCGGTAGGGTCGAAAGATCTACATATAGTATTTTTGTAGGAATGATGTAACGCTAAATGTTCGTCCAGAGTTTATTTATGCGGTGGGCCCCACTATCAGAAAGATTCATGCCAGGAACTGCCAACTGAGGAACTACTAAAAAATTGCTTAAATGAGCTACTTTTAATTGACCCCAGAACTCGATTTTTTATAGACTAGAACTCAAAAATAATGCCTTTTTCGAGCTCCTGAGGCGATTTTGAGTCGATATAGGGTGTTTGGAAACACTTTAAAAAAAAATTGATTTGGGGGGGAAGGGGTATATCCAAGTAGGATCAAATGTTGGTATCGAAATCTTCCTTAGGCTCTTGGAATTCTATTGAAATCATCAGCGCAGGGTTTCAGAGCTACTGGAGCTGATTTACAGATCAATTCCAAGCTTAAACCTACTTTTTCTGCAAAAATTAACCATTTTTGGGTTCTGATTTTAGGGTCTTATTAATGTTAATAACGTTAGGGCAATAATTTAGTAACTTTTTTCTTCAAGTGCACATGTTCTATATACCAATGTGTATCACCGATTGGAGACTTTCGTTTGGGCTATCATACAGCGGTTACCATATATTTGGGAGAAAAACAAATAAAAATTATTGAAACATGTCCATTCCTATGCTATCATACCCTTCGGCCAGCTTTAACTAGCAGGTATATGATTTTCCGCTGAGCGTAAAAAAGAGCTACTGGTAAAAATGGTCTTTGCTTCCCTTTTTCTTTTTCGGAACCCATTTTTGAACCCAATAAAATAGTTATTTTAGCCACTTTGAGTGTTAGAAGACTGTAATTTTGCTCACCTCTGTTTTGGATGGTACACAGTCAACTGAGGACTATTTTGAGCATGTTGATGGTTGGTCCACATCCTGTGTCTCCTACTTTTACCAGTGCCATAGCCACTTTCCCTGCCTCCATTGACTACCACTGTACTTCCGCCCAGTTCAGAAGAGGTCCTGGATCTTGTCGTCAAACCTCTGCCCTCAAATTCAGGCATAGGCATTGAGGGTGGAGAGGAAATAGCTGCCGTTGTTGCTAACCTCTCCAACTCTGCATCGGAAGATGAGGAAACTGCTGAAGAAGAGGCTGAGGAACTGATTAAATCAGTGTCTGCTTGTAGTTCAACGTTTATGGGTGGTGCGGGCAGGATCACGTAGGGCTAAAAAAGAGTAATTTTGTTGGTTTAACTCTTAATATTTGGGTGTCCCAAATATGGGACACCCAAATACAGCAAATAAGTCTTGGTGTTTTTGAAATATTCGTATATGATGGTGTTAACCGTTGTCGATTAACCGAAATTTACAAACACATAAAACAGACAATACAAAAGACTGAATCCCAAAAATGTCTAGTTTTCGGTATATTCACCTAAGTACAACTCTTACAAGTACAGCTCACGATTAATTCCAGAACAGATAGTTCTTTTTTTTGCCTTTGGGTCAGGGTTCGTAGATCGAAAATCGCAAAAGCAGGATTCTGATTTCAAAAAGCAGGATTTAGTACAAAAATTTTTGGCGAAAGCAGGACAAAAAATCCAGACAGCAATAATTTCTTTATTCAACCAATTCAACAACCAGAATCAACAAATCACAAAACCGGATCAATATTTTTCGCTACTTTGGGCTTCCTTGAGCAAATCCTTGTTTCGGAGAAAGTAGTCGAAAGCCTCCTCACATTGCAACGGAGCACACTTGATAGAGACGAGTGCATTGACAGTGGAAACTTGTAGTCGATTCCTCTCATCAGTCAAATTCTTTTGACCAGCGAGAAGACGGTTTCACAATACGCGTTCGAAGGAAGGGACCAGAAGAGCTCGGACGACCTTCTTCAATTCCAGCATGCCATTGCTCTTGAAGAGGACGATCCACTTCTCTAGAGACGAAAGACTTTGAAAGGCATCCCTTTGTTGAGCTCCTGATGTTGATGATCGCCTCAGAAACATCGAGAAACACTGATCCGATGAACCTATAAAAATGAAAAAAGATGCATAAGAAATATTTTGTCTTCTTACCTCCAATGAATTTCTTGTATGAAGCGATGACATTACGGTGTGTGAGTTCTTGCCTAACTCAAGCCAGTCAAGTGTGTGAGTTCTTCCAAGGAGCAGTCCATTTGTCAAGTATTCCAGAGCGACGGTAGAATTCCTAATCGTACCATTTTACTGATTGATATCTATCTAATGATGGAATAAACTTACATTGAAAAGCGTGTTAGCCTGCTTGCACCGGCGAGATTTATGGTATTTTCTTTGTCATTTGCTTTGCTTATCTTTTGAGTTTTCAGCTATTACTGGTGCTGCAAAGTCGGGCAAGTCATTGTTGATCGAATTCTTTGGACAGGAGGAGCACGATCTCGAAACAACTGGCACCTTCTTGCATGACGACACTGAAGTCCCTCATCGAGAGATTCTTCAGGTATTCTGAACCTCTTCTTATTAGTTTTTACGTGCCGATTTCAGTGCTCATTCTCTGCCAACAACAACTGTTTGATCGGATTACAGCCCTCGCATACGATCTTGTTCTGGGATGATCCTTTTGTTGATGTTTTTGGTGATAAAATTGCTGAGAAGATCGAGGTTAGATGCTTATTCAACTATTTATTCACTTTTTTAAGTTTTTAGATGCTGTTGAAGTTGGCTGTCAAAATGGTTGTCATCGTGACATTATCCTTGGAGTTGACCTACCATTCATCATTCGAGCTTTTCAATCGGTAATCTTCAGTTCTTACAGCCGACTAAAACAACTGACTGCTTTAAGGGGTTGTGTTCTCCACAATCACAAGGTCATCTACGAAGGGAACTTTATTGATCTGGATTATGTTATTCACAGGTAATTTCCTTCGTTTCGAAAGTGGTCGTGAATAAAGATTTCTGTCATTGCAGTATGGAAAAAACCGTCTTGGACAAGCCTCATCCCCCGGGAAGCCACTTGATCACCTTTTCAAACGTAGGATGAAATTTTTCGGTCAGCTATGAATTTTGCATTTTAGAATTGGGGAACAAAAATGGCATCAC
Source organism: Ditylenchus weischeri (assembly GCA_029231635.1). Taxonomy (NCBI): domain Eukaryota; kingdom Metazoa; phylum Nematoda; class Chromadorea; order Rhabditida; family Anguinidae; genus Ditylenchus; species Ditylenchus weischeri. Next base: position 40,799 of record JAMRYI010000313.1, read on the forward strand.
ATCTCAATCAGTCATCCAGTTTACAGAGGTTAGTTTTTGCAAGAACTATTGAATAACTATTTGCTTTGTCTTTGCAGCAGCTTTCTGATGCCTTTGATCAATGCACCCCATTTGAGACCGACAACGAAGATGTGGTAACCAAGGTAAGTGTTTTGTAGTCGTATAACAATGTATAACGTATAATAATTTTGATCGAAGGGGTTATCATGTCAATCTGTCAATCAAGATTAAAATTGATTTTGTTTTACTGAAACCTCTTGTATCCACAAATTGCCAGTAAGAATAAACAATTTATCATGATTAAAATTTCGGCAGAAACATTATTGGATATAAATAAATTAAATTTTTTGACTCATCAGGTTTCAATAACTTGCTGCTGACAGCAAGTTCTTTTTCAAAATCATATGTCAAGCATATGTCACGTTTTGTTTTTTTGTAAGGTCAGATTTTGTGTACAGACATCCAACACTTTATTCAAAATTTTTAGATGTTCAATTGCGGAATGGACTATAAAAAGGATTTGGTGTTCAAGCAATGTGGCCATCGCCTGTTCTAAAGCACTTTGACGCTTGTTGGAGATTCTATGGGCATTTCGAAAGAAGACGTCACTACTGAAGTCATTAGTGGAAAGAGACTTTTCCTGGAAGCTTCGGGTTTGTTTTTTTGGTTTGTTTATTTGTCCGATTAAGGAGCTGCGCGCGTTGTAGAATTTCCGCCTGTCCTTGAATACCACAAAGTGGAGTGGAGCTAGAATGGACTCGTCTTGGTTATGTTCGCCAAAACAAGCGCTTCCTAGAATCCCCTCTGAATCGTCTGTTTGAATTGATAATTGTTGAAAGTTACGTTTTGATTTGTTTAGATTGTTGTTGGTTCAATAAATGTACATTTTTGATGATGGTGTAGAACCGACACAGAAAAATATTTTTAATTAAGGCATTTGACCACTCGATAGGAAAAATTTCAGCTACAAAACGGTGTAAAAACACCTGAGATAAGAAAACAAAATATATGAAAAAAGGTATGTGTTAAATGTTAAATGCAAAGTGTTAGGTGTTATTTTCGGAAACACTGGGTACAACATGATTTTACGTGTTTTAAACGGCTTTGGATGGGCAAAGTGTCATGCGGCAAAGTGTCCAGGAACCTTTGGAACAGGGTGTACCGAAGTATTTAAAGAAATATTTGCTACACGGCACATTTGCTGAAAAAAATTTTTGCTGAAGTCACATTTGGTAAAAAAAATTTTTTCTTTAAGGCCTTTCCTGGTTTCTTTTCTGTCACAGATATGACTCTACAGTATTTTGAACGTGGAATCGAACCTGTGACGCAAAAAGTTGACCTGATCACTTTAACCACTGCACCACGAACTCAGCTAACTTTTGCCTGATAATCGACAAAAGTTTGTCAGATACAGTCGAATCTAAAACGACCCGCTCTCTATAACCAGTGTTGTGCACTCGTTCTTGGTTCGTTGCTGCATTTAAAGCTTTAATACTTTACGTTTCCAAATCTCGGGACCAGTATATTTTTTGTAAAAAGGCAGTTGTGGTTGTTCTGAAGCCGCACAGCTTTTCAAAACGCCGAAAATGTTCAAAACGAGTATTGTTACAACTGCTTCATGATTGGTAGAAACTTCCATTGAGTTAAAAGTATAGACTTTGTGTGACCGATATGGAAAAAAGACTTGCGCAACTTATTTACTCCAACTATCGGGGCTTCAGCCTATGCTTATCCGTCTATTTAAGTCGAAACCTGTGTGTCTGCAACCCGTTTAATAACATGGATTTTTACTTTTAAATAAATACGCCCTTGCCCTCGGAGTGGTTTGATTCAAACCTATCCAGACCTTTGTTAGCAGTAGTGGAAAATAATCAGTTGTCAACTAACCTTAGCAGTTAACCTGGGCGGGGGTGGTGGCCTTCCCATTGGAGGTGGTCTTCTCTTTGTGTCCATATATCTAAGATTCTCACTCAAATCTTCAAAAACAGTGTCCTCGGAGTCTTCAGGTATGGTTGGAGAAGATGAGTGATTATTTGGTGGTTGAGCGCCACAAATTTCCTCGTATTCATAGGGTTGAGTGAGTGTGCAGTAAGCATGACTATTCCAAGTGGAAGTAGGAGATTGCTGCTGCTGCTGGAGAGCGTTGAGCATGTTGGCTGGTATTTGGCGAGATGAGCTGGATGGTTGCTTCTGGACTCGAAGAGCTGTACATTTAGGTATTTTTCTGAAAATAATACTTAGATGATCAATTTTGCAACATTTACTGTGATACATGATACTTTAGGACAATACTAACTTCAAATAAATTTTATTTAAAAGTTCCGAAGCATAAAGTGGCTCGCTTAAAATTTTTAGATGGTCAGATTTACAGTCGAGTTTCAATGACGCCCCGAAAGTTGGATCCCTGCATCGAATCCACTAGTTTTTTACTTTGATTTGCAAGGATTTTTCCTTGGTTAATCTAGTCCTGAAAATTTCAAATATTCCAATTTGGCAGTCGTTCGCAAAAATTTTACAGTTTTGTCAGTAAGGACACCCTATTAAAAAAAGTCTCGTTACATTGAGACATGTGCGCCCCTATTAGAAAAACTATAAAATGAAAAAAATAACGTCAAAAACATAATCACTAGACTAACCATACACACAACTGTCAAAATTTTGAAATTTTCGATGCAAAAAAGTATTAGGCCGTGAGCGAGAACAATTATTTGGGGTGCCCGGTTACCGTGTTTCTTATAATAATAAGGCCTCACACACAATGGTGGACTGTAAATTCAACAATCCGCACACGGAAATGGCCATAACTTTTTTTAAAATCTCCCAAAAATTATTCTTTTGGAGCCATCTTGTAGCTGAGATTCAGGGCTACCAGATAGGCTATCGGTCAAATTGGTATTAATTTAAAAATGCTGAAAAACTTCAACAATCCTCACTCACAGTCCTCACTCGCTCGGAGGACTCCATTCTCCATTTCCGAGTGAGGATTGTTGAATTTACAGTCCACCATTGTTTGCGAGGCCTAACTTCTGGGCCATAATTTTTCAACCTCCAGCCTTTCTATCTAAATAAAACTTCATCTCAGACTTCTTATGTGCATTGTCTGAGATACAGAGGCTGGGTGTGGGCTAAAATAGGGCTTATAACACTAGAAAGGTTGTTTATAGCAAAGTGAGCGTCTCGCTCAAAATTTCCTGCTGATCATTTCTAGACCGATCGAGCTACCGAAAAAAAGTTCTTTTTTGCGGATAATTTTAGCGTTTGAAGTACGGTGTGCCTTAGTGAAAACTCGGCATGGTTTTTTGCCATATTTTTTTTGCAAAATTAGTTTCAATGCTCATCAGGTGCAGAATTAATTGAGCTTTCTAATGAAAATAAATGTTCCTGTGAATGTTGCAAAAAGTTAAATAAAAAAAGTTAAGAATTCCTACAGACATGTTATTCCTAATCTAAATTTTCTTTAACTGGTGGAAGAAAAGTCCTTGGCGGGTTTTGAGGCGAACTATTTTTAATGAAAATTTTATCTAAAAAATTATCCAAATATAAGGGTTGTAGCGCGAACGCTCCTCTTTCAGATGACATATAACTTCATAAATCTATTCCACAAAATGACCACCATTAGCAGCAATTCATTTACGCAACCGTTTAGGGAAACTATCAATCGCATTTTGGATATAACTCTGGCGAATTGCATTCCATTCTCTGACCAATGATGCTTTCGATTGAGTTGCGATTGAGAGGTGTAGAGCAGTGCAAGCTTTTGACTGGAGGTAGGGCCAAGCAAAGTAGTCCATGACATTTCAATCAGGGGAATTGGGTGGGCCAAAAGTTTAATGAGAAAAAAGAATCAACAAAGAAAAACAACCCAAAACAGCTGGTACATGATTCATTTTTTGCCCTTTATTTCTTTGTCCCATTCTACCAACATAATGTTACTGCATATGAATAATGTTATATACCATCTGAAAGAGGAGCGTTCGCGCTACAACCCTTACATATTTGGATAATTTTTTAGATAAAATTTTCATTAAAAATAGTTAGCCTCAAAACCCGCCAAGGACTTTTCTTCCGCCAGTTAGATATACGGTTATCACTTCCTGTCCTGCAGTTCACTTTTTCAAGTTTTATGCTTTTACCATGATTCTTTTGTCACCAAATGAACCTGTTAAACTTGAAATAAACAGGTGCAACATTGACTTAATAAATGTTAATTCATTTTATTGAAAAAAAAAAAACATTTTGACATAAAACTTTTATTTCGCTGAGAAAATTTTAAATTCTGACACCGGATTTGTGTTTAGCATGGTCGGTTTGCATGTGAAAGCGCTCTTTGAATTCAAAGGTCGTTGTCAAATTTCAAATTCCGCTCAAGACAAAAACATTCAAATAGCAAATTTTTCTCAAAATCAAATATTTTTTTGTCTTGAGCGGAATTCGAAATCTGACAACGACTTTTGAATTAAAAGAACACTTTCACTTTAATTCTGCAGCTGATAAGCATGAAAACTAAAAATAAAAGCTTTTGAAAAAAAAATTATAGCATAAAAACCATACCGAGTTTTCACTAAGGCACACCGGACTTCAAATGCTAAAATTGTCCGCAAAAAAGAACTTTTTTTCGGTAGCTCGATCGGTCTAGAAATGATCAGCATGGAATTATGATCAAGACGCTCGCTTTGCTACAAACAACCTTTCTAGTGATAATCAGAGGAAATACGGTATATCAAGATTTTACAATGTTCAGCTATCCTGTGATCCTATTTGCAGATCACATGTCCTATCCGACGTTCTAGATCATATCGAACAATTTTTTTTTCGTTCGCGGTTACCCTATTAGCTGACACTAAAAATTTCCTACCTATGCATTGTGTTTGAAGCAATTTTGCCATGGAACTGCTGTCCATTTGGCGGCCTTAGCTGTTGTCCAGAAAATATGTTTGACGAACTCTGACTTCCATACATCCTGACCACACCATCCACACCCTTTCTCACCTCCTCTTCTTCAGCCATGTATGGTCTTCTGGCAACTGTGGCACATCTGTAGACTGGTGGAGAAGGACGCAGAATATTGGTACCACTGCCCTGAGACTGGTTGCTCCAATTGACCACAACGGCTGTTTTGGTAGTAGCACTGCCGGTATTGGCTGTGGCAATAGTTTCGGTGGAAAACTTGGAAGAATTAAGAGAAGTTGGACTAGATCGGCATCCACTTTTTTCTTTTCCTGAAAATAAATGGTAAATGGGTAAGTTATCCGTTGCAAATTCGAAAAATATTTAGTAATTTTTTGGTGGTGAAGTGAGTTGATGAGTTGCGGTCAGTGTTTGCAAAACTCATAGTAATTATGAGCAGGGATGGAGGACGGTGGGACGGGACAGATCGTCCCGTCCCGGAGGGTTTTTAGGGCTTTTTCCCGTCCCGGATCCCGTCCCGGAAAAATATTTAAGTCTGTCCCGTTGTCCCGTCCCGGGTAATTTTTGAATTCCCCGGATTTATTGTCCCGTCCAGACTTTTGAAAATCTGTCCCGTCTTCAGAATTCGAAAATCCTAGTAAATGAAAAATTCGGTTCTTATGCATTATCGGGACTACCTGGTTTTACTCTCATTTATGCTAAAGACATTTCCGAGCTCTATCCTCCAAATTTGCCTTTCAGTATCGCTCGTTAATAATGCTTGTGAATAAAAGACGATAACCATAAGATAATTAAAATTAATATGTTTTCAATATCGTGGGACGCATAAATGACAGTAAAACCAGGTAGTCCCGGTAATGCATAAGAACCAAAAATTCTTAGCGTAGTTTTTAAATCTATTGAGTGTATTTTTTTGTTTCCTGTTCACTGAATATTTTTTGCTTGCCCGTCATCTATACAAGTCCAAACATTAAGATTACATCAAGATTCAGCAAAAATGTCAAGCAATGTCTGGAAGCTCACACTTTTTAGCTATGAGGCTCATAGTTGTTTTATCCTCATAGTTGTCAATATTTTAAAATTTTTGACTCTAAATTTCAAATCTGATCGCATATTTGTTTACCAAGTTTTTGTGAGGAATCCGATGCACTTTTCAGATTCACAAAAGGATTATTGATTGTCGAGATATGACCCCTTTCTCAACTATGAGTTTAGCTAAACTCATAATAACTATGAGTATGAGTTCTGCAAACACTGGTTGCGGCGCTCTGATATAATACGAAATTTTTGGGGTTACACTAAATCGAGATCAGACTGTAATCATGTTTTACCCTAAAAATGCTCTTGTTTTGAGATTCCCCTCCCCTTCGATTTTCATCAGAGACCTATATTGTAACCCGGGGAAAATTTTTTTTATATCTTTTTATTCATTGAGTTTTCTAGATCTATTGGGTCGTTCAATGCAAATTAAGTATTGTCTCTAATAGAGCGACCAAATTGTAAATTCTATAAGTGTTCCAAAATTGCTTTGAAAAATGTGTAAAATTATTATCTGTCTCAAAATTTAAAACTTCTCATTGCTGACCATCCAAATGAACAGCTCCATTCAGTCAACAACAATTCATCCCTAACACTAACTAATATGCAGTAATCAACTAGCCCAAAGGGAAAACGCGGCCCAAATGCCGAAGGGAAATAATTAGCAAGTCTACTATTGCTGCTTGTGGTGGTGGTCAAGCCTCTTCATCAACAACATCAAACCATCCAGAGAGGGATGAGGGCACAAGAAAGATCGCGTGTGGCTTGCCTTTGGCTTGTTGTTTGTTACATTTCAGCAACTCAATAATAACACGAACACTTGCAGTTTAAGTGAGTGTTTTAACCAAAGTTTCCAGATAACAAAGCACTTTTGTAAATATCCTTCCATATTCTAGTAGTTTTGGTTCAAGATTTGGAAAGTTAAAAATTTTGGGGTGTATTGGGTGGTTAACTTACCACGTTTAGGTGGCATTTGCCACTTAGAGACTAACAATTTTGAAATTCCGGCACCGGATTTGTGTTCAGCATGGTCGATTTGCTTAAAAATATGCTCTTAGAATAAACAGTTAACGTCCCAATTTCGAATTCCTCTCGAGACAAAAAATTTTGAACTTCTCCAAAATGCTAAATTTGAATCATTTTTGTCTTGAGAGGAATTCGAAATTTGACGTTAAACTGTTAACGAATTTTCAGAGATCTCTAGCGGAACTTTTTTGTCGAAAATTTCTCAAACTAAAAACGCCATCGTCACGCCACCATTGTTCGGCATGAAATTCTGAGCCATGAGTCCCAAAGATCACGCGCGACAAACGGAGTGCTAATAGTTATTTGTGAAATTTAGCTACTCAGGTTTGATTTAAGAAAAAGAAAAATTCGAAGAGTTTTAATGCTTGCTAATTTTTAGTATTTTTATGGTAGTTGAAAAATGTTGATGGCAAACTTGAGTGATGAAAACTGATTCAATAAATTTATAATTTTCTATGAGGCTAGACAACCTACCTCCTCTTAAAAGTATGATAGTAATAAGACCAAATACAGCCAAAAGAAACAGACCTATGCATTGCTATTTTTTTTCGGTCGACTCAGTGGATTTTTCGGCCCGGTTTAGCCTAGCCCAAAGCTCCCTTTTACCGCAAAATTCGATTTCTTGGCGATTTTTACTTCTGTAGATACCCATAAACCTTAAAATGTGGACACTGGTTCCTAGATTTCACTAAAAAGCCTTGATGGCTGAATAGCCGTTGATTGAGTGTTTGTGGAAAAGGGCAAAATTCAAAGTTGCCAAATTAAATTTGCTCCTTCATCTTCTTCCTTGCCTAAAATTAGACCCCACAAATGGAGGAATGCAAATAAAATTGGGAAATGTGTTGATGTGTACAATTTTGTTAGCTTTGTGTGTTGTAAATTGAAAAGTTGGAAAAAAGGTCACCAATGAGAAAGGTGCCTTGGATCTCAATTTATCCTGATTAAAAGGGTAAAATACAAACAAATATAAATTTAAAAATAAATGTTCAAAAAAATTAGTGTGATCCCTTTTGTGACCCATCAGTCTTATTTTTATAGGTTATACTTAGAGGGCAGACTTTTGCAGAGGCCGGAAAACGAGCCAACCAGATTCGCAAGACACCACCCAACAAATGCTAGTTTGAATAGCAAAAAAAAATTTTTTTTCTTTCATATAAATAAATAGCGTAAAACCTCTAATAGTAGCCCCGTCCCCTGATTCAAAATCGTGTTTTTGGCATTGTGTTTTTTACCCACTTTTTCAAAACTTGTCTTAGACAAGTTACCACGCATTTGGTAGCTCATCTCACTGGCTACAAAATAGGTGGTAACTTGCATGAAAGCAGTCTTCAAAAAATGGGTCAAAAACACAATGCCACAAACACGATTTTAAATCAGGGGCGGGGGGCTACTATTAGAGGTTTTACGCTACTTTGAAAAAACATCTGTATTCATCTCGGACTGGCTATTGTCTTGTTCTCGGGTAATACAGTCAAACCTCGTTTATCCGGCACCCCCAAAAGTTCGTTCCCGCCTTGGGTCCGACACTTTCTTTAGCTCAATTTTCGAAGTCTTTTGCTAAATGTGATTCGCCAGTCTAGTCCGAAATATCGCAAGGATTCTATTTTTGCCGGTCGTCTTTCCAAAATTTTTAAATTTCGTCATAAAGACCCGCGAACCTCGGTTATCCGGCACCCCTTTTGAAAATCAGGTGCCGGATAACCGAGGTTCGCGGGTCTTTATGGCGAAATTTAAAGATTTTGAAAAAACGAATGGCAAAACAGAATCCTTGCGATATTTCGGACTAGACTGGCGAATCACATTTAGCAAAGGAAAATTGAAAAAGTGTCGGACCCAAGGCGGGAATGAACTTTTGAGGGTGCTGCATAAACGAGGTTTGACTGTACTTAATTCTGTCCGCTAATTTCTGAAAAATGATAGCTAATTTTGTATTTGCATTTTTCTCTTCATTTTGGTCATCATTTTTTTTTGAAATTTTCAACATTATCGTGCAGCCCAGGATCACAGCTTTCTAACAAGGCAAAAATAAGGCATAAATAAGCATTTTTAAAAAATTAGCGAGCAAAATTAAATACCACCCCTCGTTTTCAGCAATCTGATCTTCAGAATCTCTGTATTGAATATTTAATCCGTATTTAATGTTGCAAACCAACAGCCTTGAAAGTCGTAGACGACAATCTTTAGAAAATTATTAATTTTATTACCCATTCTGCTAAAGCTGTCAGCAACAGCTTCCAGACACCCACATGTGCGCTAAATGCTCAATTTCACATGTCTTTCAGGCACAGCTGTGCCTTCTTTCACACACAAAAGGACCGAAAATGCAAAATTTTGATAGTAGGGAATAAATTAAATAGAGGCAATGCGAAGCAACCTCAATTAATCAATTGGTCTTCATCCCCCAAAGTTTGTTTATCTAAAGTGATTTATAGCCTAACAGACTTTTGTTTCAACTTTTTCTCTTTTCCAAAATCAATTATTGTCTTTGCCCCAGTGTTAAGAAGAAAAAAAGAGAGATTTTTTTCTTACTGGACTTGCAAAAGGTTCAGCAAGATGGATTATACACAGGTTGCAAGGTCATCAATCACACATATTACAAATGAGTTTGCTTAAAAAGATGAACCTACCTTTGGCTCCTCCAGCGAAGCACACAAATGGCAGTGGAACAGCCGAGAAATAGTAGAAGAAAGACAAGTATTAGGACTAGGTAGATGCCGTTGCCCTCCTCCCACAAATCCAGGTTGGAGATGGAGTCGAACAGGTTGAGCAGGGTGTTTTTGCCTTCCAGTTGGCAACTATTTTTCAGGCGCATCTGAAATTGAGAATCAATGTATGCTTGCAGGCTTAACATTTTTGAAATCTAGTAGAAAAAAAATGCATTAGTTTTTTCATTTGCCGAAAGGCATAGGTATTAAAATCACAGCACACGACTTTATAACTGAAGGTCTAGGATTGTCTAATTGGTCGCCCTATTAGCCAAATATCGGCCAAATACTATGCCTTGTCCTCTGTGGTCCGATTTTTTTTTTCGTGAAAACTCAAAGGAAATCACTTTTAAACATGTTCCTTGTAAACAAAATGAACAAGGTCACAAAAAATCCCAAGTTTATATTGTTCGATAAATTTTAAGTAAAAAATCTTGGCCGAAATTCTAAAAAGTTTTCAAATTTTTTGGGATAATCCCCGGATAATCATTTGGCTAATTTTTATTCACTGGCCAATTGCTTTGGACCAGCACAATTGGGTATTGAACTTTTATAAAAATAATACCTTTTTTCATCTTTATTGTTTCACGCATATTTTTCAGCAAACTTTTTCTTGGATGTCATTGTATGTCGTTAAATATAAGATAGTTAGAGTTTTTTTGGTTCTTATCCTTTATCCCGACCGCAGCCAAGTTTTGATTGTTGAACTTTGTTTTTATTTTGACACAAATAAGTTGATTCGCCTTTTTGGCGGCATAAAACATGCATGCATACCAGAGTTTCTTGGTGCAGTAGGACCACACTGACAAAAATTTGTTCAATTTCCATACTTTTAGGCTATTTTCCAGTATCCCGGCACCCTTTTAAATTAGGGGGATAAAGGATAAGAACCTTTTTTTTAGAAACAACCGGTAAAACAATAATCTTTTTCGGTACGCTCAGGGTAACCAACTCAAATTTAAAAAAAAGGTGGCAAAATTTTTCGAAAAGTTGGCATTGTAAGCAAATATTTTTTGAAAATTGACATAGTGACAAGAAGGCGACACAAATGCCACCTCTCATTTTTCCAAAGGTGGCAAAAAATTTTTAGAGGTGGCAAGTTGGTCACCCTGGGTACGCTGCCGAATCGTCTTTTTCAAAAGCTTTGATTTTCTGAGGACCCCAACTTCTTTTTTGGTTTCGAGTTTATTTTTATTTTTTTTTGCTTCACAAAAGGGTGCGTAGCCTTTTGGCCCCTTTTTCCCATTTGGGAAAAAAGGGGCCAAACGCCTTAATAAGGCGTTTGGCCCCTTTTTTCAGGTGGGCCAAACGCCTCTACGCGCAAAAAAGCAGCAGGTGTTGGCATTTTTACCTAAAAATTGAAAACATAGCCACTGGACAAACCAGGTGCCGGCACCAGGCGCAACAATTTGGACGATTTTCGGGTTGCGGTGTCGCCAATAACTGTTTTTTTTTCAAAACTTCCAATGAATGACTGTCAGATTGCATATAAAGACTTATTGGCCATATTTGCTAGTACCGCAGCTGCTAAGTGTATTTAAATACAAAAAAGACGGGTGCCGGCGTGCGTGCAGCTATGATTGTAAAAATGTGCTTTTTAGACAAAAAAATGGGCCAACTCCTTGTCTAACACACAATCATCGCTATGCTCATGGCCTAATTTAGATTGATTTAGTAGGTTGACGAGTTGCGAAAACTATCATCCTTTGCCGCCATTCATCATTATGGTGGTGGCGGCAAATGCCTATTGAAGCCTTTTGCCCACAAGGGAGTGCCCCCATCTACCAACACCAAAATTGAATAGATGGCAGCTGTTGCCCCGCTTCCTTTGGGACTTCTATGGTAGGAGTGTGTAAAAGCGGCAAACCATTAAAGCGATCACTCAAAGTGTGTTTATGCAACAAATCCATTTAGCGCAACAAAAACATTGCCCAACCAACCTTTTGGAACACCTCCAACGGCTCTTCCGCTATCAGATGCCATATTAGAGAAGGGTCTGGAGGTGGCGGCAAATCGAATATAGGTGGAGGGGAAAGGCACTCGCACACCATGGCTAACCACGTAGAAACTGAACAATTATTGGCAGCGAATTAGCATTTGGAGATCTGAAAATAATAACAGAATTTATAGTAATTTGTGCATATATATAAAACCGACGAAAATGGATCACATTGAAATAGCGCATTTCCTCTAATAAGTCAACATGTCGGCTTATTTTTAAACCTCCAAAAAATCACAAAAATTTTTGGTCGATCTCGAGATTTTTGGGTAAAAATCCTAAATCTGACAAGTGGAATCGGTAGAGCTCATGAGAACTAAGAAAACGTAAAAAAGAGATACGCAAAATAGTTACTCTAGGCTGAGATATAGGTCCTCAAAGTTAGGGGTGTCGGCTTATTAGAGGAAATACGGTGAGTATGGTATGGAAGGATTGGCAAGGCAGAAGTTGTATCAGATTGTCAGAAAAGTTCTTCATGGACCCTAAAGTGACTAACACTTTGTAATGGGTTGCAAAAAAATTTTTTACTTATAAAAATTACAAAAAAATTTCAATGGGTTTCACATGTCAAAATTTTTTTTGAAATGGTGAATTTTGAAACTTTGGGTTTTTATGAATTTCCCATGGGCTTTTATTAGAAGATATACAGTAATCTTTCACATAAATTATTTTCATGCAATAAGTCTAGTGGAATCCATCTATTTTGATTTTTTTTCTTTGATTTAATCAATGAAAAATTTCTATGTTTGATCAAATTTGATTGTAAAAACAATATGAATTATGGTAAAACATGTTGTTGTTATTGAAAATTGTGTGGACAATGCCATTGTACGACACCCACACACATCAAATGGAGGAATTCTAAACAGCGAATATCAAGGTGGAGCTTCACTATGCCTAGAAAAATATATTTATGGAAACCTTCACTTAATACTTTTGTATGGGTCGCGGAGAATTTTATTTGGTATGGTATTATAAAAATAAAATTGTTTTGCCTTGGTCCCCCAAGCCGATTTACTGGAGGGGGTCAACTTTAATTGAGTGGAGGGGGTATACTTTAAGTGCTCCAAAAGGTAAGTTTCAACGCTTTTTGTACCAACACCAGCATGCATTATTAGGCCCGGAATATAATTTGGCAATTGCATATCGAACTAACTCATGAAATTGCAAAATGACTTATTCGTTTTATCAAAGTTTAGAATTTTGGGTGAGCATAAAAGGATGGGTGGCTAAATTTGGCACTTTCAAAAAATGGGATAAAAGGCGAAGCAAGCCAGCATGCAAGGACTCATCTGGCTGTGAGGCACACAACAACAACAGGGAGGGGACAAGAAAGAATCTCTCCACACACATACTCTTAACGAACCAACAAAATCTAGCCTAGCTAGTCTATTGCCAACAACTTCTTCTACCCTCAAATGACACATCCAGCCCCCCAAATTCAATTCCGGCCGGTTTTTGCAGCTCATTCCTAGAGTTTAATGACTGTATAAAGACTTTATAGATTTCACTGAAAATGGATGGAATTTTTTTTTGTGGTCAAAGTTGTTTTTGCCAATAATATACTAAGCACAACCAGCAGCTTATTTACTAGGGTTGGCGGTTCGGGTACCCGTTTTCGGGTTTTTTATCCGAAAACCGGAAGTTTTCCGGTTTTCGGATTTGATTCGGATCAGTTTTGATTCGTTTCCCCGATAATTTCGGTTATCGGTTCGGGTAAACGAAACCGAAAATGTCGGTTACCCGTCAACCGTATTATTCACAGTAGGGGTAAAGAATTCTTTGATAGCTGAGGGTATAGCACAAACTTATAGGGTTGTTACACAGTTAACTCGACTTTACAGTTAGTTACAGTTGCCCTTATTTCTTGTTTTTATGCTACTTTTTCTATAAAAATTTTGAGCAGGTCACCCCACGTTTGAAAGCCTAGAATGTTGGCTACCCAATGGAATAAAAATTTCTTGGTTTAGTTCACAAAACCAACCAACCAAGTAAACCGAGAAATTTTTATACCATTGGGTATAATGGTAGCCAACATTCTAGGCTTTCAAACGTGGAGTGACCTGCTCAAAATTTTAGAGAAAAAATAGCATAAAAACAAGAAATAAGGGCAAATTTTTGTATTGTCGCCAAAGCATTTTTGAAATAATTTTTAGCGTGAAGACCGATAAAAACACTTCCTTTTTTTCAAATTTAACAATAAAAAGGGTAAAAGGGCTGTATAGGGATGGAAAGGGGCAAAAGGGCCACAGTATGTGTATAACATGCCTAAGTATTAGGTTATCCCAAAAGTTCGCGGAATTTCGCCTTGGTGTCCCATAATGTGTTTTTATGCATTATTTAGTTTCGACTTTTTTTGGCTTTTCATTGTTTGTCAAGGGAATATCTCGTTTGCAAGAAAGGAAAAGACCTAAAACAAAGTCAACAGCAAATTTAAATGATGCGAAAAAATGACAATAAGGGCGACCAAGGCAAAATAATATCTAGATATCATCATTGCAAATTATGTTCATATCTTAGAAATTGTGTGGAATCTTTTTGAAGTTGTCTGACTATAAAATTCTAATTTCTGTAGATATTTAGACTATTCAATTGCCTTATTACAAAAAAAATCTGAGAAAACACACGGCAAATAATAAAAAACAAATTGCATAAAAAATATTGGTTCTACCAGAGAATCCGGTCCCATTTTTGCCTTGGTCCCCTGTTTTTTTTTGCGATAGGGTAGGTTTTAGACAATCCAAAACAATAACAGGGAAGCAGGGCAAAAAGAAAAGGCGGGACCAAGGAAAAAAACAACACGGGGGACCAAGGCAAAAATGGGACCGGATTCTCCGGTAGAACCAAAATATTCTCTTACCCCATAAGCATGCCTAAAAATAATTGCTCCAGCCAATTAACTGTGCCAAATGACCACCACCGAAAACAGCTAGAAGTGTGAAAGACCAACTAAAAACTGCCTAACTACAAAAGCAAGTAAAAAGAGACAAGAAATGGGTGTGTGGGGCAGGGCACTGACGCAACTTTGTTTGCCTGTATGCTTTGTGGGCAGTCAAGGAAAGGGGGCATGCCTCGGAAGGGAGTGAAAGGCGGCGAGACTCTCTTTTTGATAAAGCTATTGTTTTTTGGTGAGGCCGAAAGGCATGGATCAAATGGCTATTGAGGAAGAAGGGATTTGGGCAATTGGTTCACCAAATTCAACGGCTTGATGCGCCCTGAACAGTTGAGTAAATAAAGATTTAGAAGGGTCAGACAGATTTTTTAAAGTTTTACAAATACTTAGCTCGGGTATTGCATCCAATTGTGTAAGCTTTTTTAGATAAATTTTGATATAAATTTACGTGACTTAATTTTATAAAAGAATGATTAGCAAAAAAAATCGCAGAATAAAGTTATCAGTCGATTATAACAATAAAATAGATAGGTAATATGAAACGCACTTGGTTATTTATTGAGAAATGGCCTTTTCAATTTTCACAGCAAATTATCTATATTTGGCCCAAAATTGACTGAGTGTTGGTTTATTGAGGGTGATTTCCTTTGTGCGTGCTGGCTCAAAGTGTCGGTTTATCAGGGTTTCAGGATCAAAAAAGTGTGTGACCCATATGGGAACAACTTTTTGGCCTCATTGGGTTATTTAAGTGAAATTTTTTTCTCACACAACAAAAATATTGCCTGGACAAAATCCCCAATTATAAATGTTTTTCCAGGCCAATAGAAACAAAGAAAAACTCCAATCCCCTCCAGAATTTTAATAGAATCAAGCAACAGGTGTTAGCTTATCCTCAGTTGGGCTGAAGATACCTCTGCAGTTAATCCACATTACAATAATCCAATAAAATGAATAAATCTCTTGCAGCAACAAAAGGACATAATCACTCAGCTTAAGCTGATCTTATATTCTGAAGTTCCTTTGTAGACTACATTATTTCGTTCAATTAGTAGGCTTGTGCCTTATATTTTTCAATCCCCGAAAATCGGAAAAATTTGAATTCGATCTCGGGATTTTCGGGTGCTCAACTAAGATCGAAAAAGTAAAATCGGTAGAGCTGGTGGGAGTTAAGAAAACGCAAAAACAGCTTCCCAACACATCCGAGATACAGACCCTCAAAGTTGAGGGGGCCTTCTATTAGGAGGGGGCCTTTTATTAGAGGAAATATGGTACAGTCGAACCTGGCTAACCCGTCACCCCTGGGGACCAACTTGAGGTGACGGGTTAGCCAGGGTGACGGGTTACCGAGGGTATAGGATTACAAAGAGCAAGTATCGATAAGAATCGTTTATTCGAGCAACAAACAATTCAACCACCCAAATCAGACGCTAAACAGTAGGGAAGAAGTCCTTGATCCTACTTTGCTTCTGCGATTGTGGATGGAGGGTGACGGGTTACCGAGGTGATGGGTTAATGTGGGTAAGATTAGCGGAATTTCTTTCTCGGCCAACCAAATTTTTTTGAAGTGACGGGTTAGCGGGGGTGACGTGTTACTGGAGTGACGGGTTAGCCAGGTTCGACTGTACTTCAAAACAAAACACTCATTTCTGTAACCCATTTAACAAGCAAATCCGAAGATTTATTACTGCAATTAATCACCCCTCTGCTCACTAATATTTTTTGTGGTCACTCTATGGGGGAGGGTGGACGGAAGAATGTGAAGAAGTCGAGTCAGTGTGTCTCCCTTCAAGGACCTTGCATCTCCCTGTTTGTTGTACACTTTTTTCACCACCTTTATTGCCCCCTCCCTTCTCATACTTATTTACTTGTTGGTTGGGGGTGATGGCTCTCCTCACCTTCAATACAGCCTACAATTGACTCGTCTTCTTGGACAATTTCTCCCTTTTTTGACAGATTTGTATGATTGCAAAAAGGGTAAGGAAAAATACAAATGAGTGGGCACACCTGGTCTGGCACCAACTATTTGGTAGATTGTGAGAAATGTTGGATTAAAGATGCTGATGTTTGCGATAAAAAAACAGAGGATTGAAAAATTTCTAGCCCAAAAATGTAGCTCAAAAGTTTTGTTAGTTTAGAGCCCAGCATAAATATCGTTAGGCAAATAATAATTATTTGCAAATTCGAAAGGGTCATTGCGGTAGGAAACTATTACAGTAGTGAACTTTTGATAGAAAATTATATCTTGAGATGAGGCGTTTACATTCGTAGCTATCTTATATAGTAGGTGGGTGGGTGCGTGGGTTATTAACGCTTTTTTTACTTCGAAGGCCAGAACGGGTCGTAGATAGCGAAATCACTTTTGTCGCTAATACCATCGTGTTCCCCAGAATGTCAGCTTTCGTTTTAAAAAAAGAACAGGCGAAAAAAATGAGTTCTAATAGGGGATATACCTATTTTTATGAATGAAGTCATAGCCCCTCATTGAAATTTCGAAATACTATAAAGGCGCCGATAGGCGCCTGTGGTCCCTTGCTTTATTTATGTTACAGTCGACTGTCGACAACCCGCCACCACCCTCAAGTTCGTTCCCTAGGGTCCGAGACATTTTTACCTCAATTTTTGAAAAAATTTTCCGAATGTGATTCGTCAGTCTAGTGCAAAATATCGCAAGGATTTAGATTTTACCGATCGCTTTTGTACATAACAACAGTTTTGCCGAAAAGACCCGCGGGTACTCGATTTAACGTCATCCCTTTTTCAAATTAGGGTGACGTTGAGTTGAGTACCCGCGAGTCTCTCGGCAAAACTGTTGTCATACACAAAAACAATCGGCAAAATCTAAATCCTTGCAAAATTTCAGACTAGACTGATCGAAGACAACTGGCAAAAAGCTTTAAAATTTAGGTTTAAAAAAAGTGTCGGACCCTAGTTGGGAACTAACTTGAGGGGGTGACGTTTAAATCGAGGGTTGACTGTAATTCAACCTGAATCTCCTGTGCACAGTGGTAGTGGATGTGACGTGAAGGTAAAAAAGTAGTGTAACTTCTACCACTCTGACTACAAAGTCACTTAAAAATTTATTGGCCTAAGCCTCGAAAAGATTTGTGAATGGAGTGAGAATAAATGAAAAGGATGAAGTCAATTCATCATCTAGCTTTAATTAATATAGAATATATTACGGAGGGTGGAACACATAGTTCAAGGAGCTTGACAGCAGCAGGCAAAACCTCATCCATCATGCCCAAGGTGCACACATCCATCTTACCCACAATACAACAGCCACTTCTCCAATAGTAGTACCAGCAACACCAATAAAAATAGTAGTGTACAGTAAACTAAATCCAGGGGAAACTGCAAGTTGCATGTGCCTACCTTGAGGCACCACTGCCCCCCAGACCATTAATTGGGCTACGAGTGAATGGAGAAAAACAAATAGTTTTGGGGAAATAATAATAGTAAATAAACATTGCCTTCTCGCTGTGGGGCAAATATTTTGGGCTCTTTTGGTTTATGTATATATGAGTGTGTTTGGGGTGGAGAAAGATGAGGGCAGAAGTAAGTTTGTTGCCTCATTATATTGAGCACTTCTGCTACTTTTTGCCCACTGCTATTCCTACTGCTCGATTGTTTATGGATGGGACTGCGGAAGTATTTAGCGTGGGGACCCAGCAAAGAGGTCAACTTTTTTGGAAAGACATGTATTCATCAATGTTTTTGAGAGAGAGCATGCTATGATACGAGCAGAGGCGTAGACAGAAAAATTTTTCTAGTAGAGAGAGGGGGTATAAGCTCGCTAAGCCCCCCTTGAGGTTATTTACCCACACCGTTTTCGACTTTTATACAGTTTTAAATCTACAGAGTTAGTCAAAAAATCGCCCATTTTTAATTTACAAGAGCAATTTTTAAACGCAACTCATATTTTATCTACTCCTCTGCAATGTTTTTTTTATAGAAAATAACATTTACAGTGTGTTTGAGACTCACTATGAATACTGGTACAGTAAAAAGTGAAATTTCTCTAAGTATAAAGCCTCTTCTCAAACCCAGCAACTAGCGGAACAGAGAAAAGTATATCATATGAATGGGGCAAAAGGAGGAGGGCTAGGCAAGTGGTTACGCACACTAACTTTTTAAGGGGGCATGCTCACCTGTTCAAAATTTGTCCCCGCCAATTCAAAATTTTTTCCTAATCATTGAATTTCTGTACGGATTTTTCAACTTGGTTTCTAACAAAACAACTCCTAGAATTTAATTTCGGGTGTAGTTTTGTCAGAAACCAAGTTGAAAAACCCTTCTAGAAGTTCAATGATTGAGAAAAAAATTTTAATTGGCGGGGACAAAATTTGAACAGGTGAGCATGCCCCTTTAAAGATGGGCGGTTTTTTATGATTGACCCTGTACAACTGTTTCAAACAAAAATTTCAGCGGGGGCTGAAGCCCTGTTATTGTTGATAAGGCGTGCGCTGTCACGGGCGCGTAGTGAGTCTGAGTACTATTTTTACTGTTCTGAGCTATAGTCCAGCGTCAAAAAAATTTGATGGGTTACATATTTTAGTAACCAGTGCTGTGGAGTTTGCTTTGGCTCACTCAAACATAAAGAAAAAATTGTTGGTTTTTACAGCAGTAAACACCCAATCAAGTGTTTGCTAAAACGATTAGTTGGTTAGCTGTTGAAAAAATCTCACACTGAATTTTTTTAAGACGAAAAATGACAAAATATGTGCTCTCCTATTGTGCGAAAATTCACATGAAAAAAAAACAAAAGAAAACTCTGCAAATACACACCACAAAAAGAGTAAATAAAAACACTTTTTATTGGCAAACACACATAGGAAGCATCAATTTAGAAAAGGATTGTTGTTAATGTAGCGTTAGAAAGATGATTCAATGTCCAACACACCACACATACACAATAATTTGCCATAATAAAGAGATGTGTCAAAAACAATAAATGAAAATGCTACTAGTACTACTACCCTCATCAAGACGGATGGATGGGAAAATTGGCAGTGGCAAAAACAGAGGGATTAGACCAGCAACAATGCCATAATAAAAGTGAGGATCAACAGCATATTTTATGACACTGCTTTATTGCTGCTTCCAATCCAGCAGTTATTGTTGCTCTGTTTTTAAAACAGCAGACTTTTTGGACGTAATTAAAAATGATAATTCAGAAAAGAAAACATCACAAAAATAGGAATTCTCCATGTGTAAGTTGATACAGTCGAGTCTCGATATAACGTGACCCCTCGGGATCGGGAAAAAGTCGCGGTATATCAGGGGTCGCGTTACACCGAACGTGAATTTGGCTAACTTTTTGTTGCTGGAATTATTTCAAGGGTCGCGTTGTATCGAGACTCGACTGTACTTAGGCTACCTGAACTAACTACCGGCAGTGCAGCCTATTGGACAAAATTAGCAAATGTTGATTGAATCAAAGAGTGCCTGGATCAATCCTCCATGTGTCGCAAATTTCTGATCGTAAACACCGTATGCTCTATTAATCCACCGGGGGATTCTTTTTTAACCCCTGTAAAATCTTGAGATTGTGAATAAAAAATGGCTCTAACCCTGAAATCCTAGTCAAAAAAAACGATGGGGAGGGATTATTAGAGCATATATGGTATTCTAATCGGTGCGCAGGCGATTTCTCTTTATCTCTCTGTGATATTTTTT
The DNA here is from genome assembly GCA_029231635.1 of Ditylenchus weischeri. NCBI lineage: Eukaryota > Metazoa > Nematoda > Chromadorea > Rhabditida > Anguinidae > Ditylenchus > Ditylenchus weischeri. The sequence goes on from JAMRYI010000313.1 coordinate 61,044, forward strand.
AATTTGTGGCTTTTGACAGTTGATGTGTGATTCACACATTTTTAAATGAAAAAAAACTAACTTGGACTACCTAGCGCCTAAAAAGAAAATTAGAACTCATTAACAACGCGAACTGAAAAAAACAGTAAGAATGTTTTTCTAAAATAGGCAAATATAGTTTAATAATTTCCGGATCCGAAGAAGAAAGAAACAGCTGAGTGATACAAGTACAATTGAAGTGCTTGGTGAAAGAGTAGAGTTGGAAAGTTCTCACGCCAATTTTTGCAGACTTTTGCAAGTGGAAAAATTAGGTGAGTTACTTACGCAAAATGCATGAGAATTAGTGGGTACGCTAAAAGTTTGTCTTTGACCAAAAAAGGAAAAGCATGAAAACCAATAGTTGACAAAGTGCTTATTCGAAACCAAAATGTATAAGCTTGCAGCAGTAAATAGTGTCGTCTTTGTGATTTTACCGTGTGACAAGTGGATGCTAAAAAAATTAATTAAGGCTAAGACTGATTTGGTTTGCTAAAAATCTAAAATATACAGTCGACTCTCGATAATCAGCCGCCCCCTCTCAAATTCGTTCCCGTCTAGGGTCCGACACATTTTTACCTCAATTTTTGAAATTTTTTGCCGAATATGATTCGTCAGCCTGATGCAAGATATCGCAAGGATTCCGATTTTGCCGGTCATTTTTTAAAATGTTTAAAATGTTGCCACTAAGACCTGCGCCTCTCGATAACCCGCCACCCTACTTTCCAAATAGGGTGGCGGGTTATCGAGAGCGCGGATCTTAGTGGCAAAAGTTTAAACATTTTTAAAAATGATTGGCAAAATCAAAATCCTTGCAATATTTTGCACTAGACTGACGAATCATATTCGGCAAAAATTTTCAAAAATTGAGGTATAAAAAGTGTCGGACCTGAGGCTAGAACGAACTTGAGGGTGTTGGCGGGTTATTGAGGGTTGACTGTATCACAAAAAACTGAAATATGCCACGAAAAAAATATTTTTGGCCCATTTCAGTTTTTTAGTGGCATATCTCAGTTTTTTCGTCGTATCCTTTATTTCAGTTTTTTTTAGCAAACTAAGTCAATTTATGTTATTAAATAATTTGAGAAACCGCAACCCGCCACCAGGTTTATAGCTAACAGATTATAATAGATCAGGTCCCCAATAGTCAGCAGAAGCAGATCGTTGCCAGATCATGAAATCAATTTCCATAAAATTTACTGGGTCTTAAAACAAAAGAGCAAAACCCAAAAAGGGATTAGGACTGAACCCATAAGAAAGGCGTTTATCGCGACAGCCCGGTACTTTAGGTGAAAACTACAACTTTTTTCAGCTACTGTGCTCCTGAACACATAACGGAAGCAAAAAAAATTAACTCAATTTTGCTCGCACTTTTTAGGACGGCAATAAAATTACATAAAGTCCATTGCAGTTCTCTGCTCCGTAAATTTGCTCGAGAAATTGGGGGTGGGATAGCATAAGAAGTGGTTTTTGTCGCCAACTAGATAGAAATTGCAAACAGATGTATTTTGGTTGTCACTTACTCGCTGTTCCCCCTCCTGCTGGTTTGACTATAGAGCAGCAAGCAAGGAAATGATTAATTCTATTAGTCATACAACCAATGGGACACTAAAACAACTCGGCCACTGCATAAGACAAATAAAAAAACTCAAAAAAAAACAACTTTTATCTTCAAAGCATGCAATGTGGGAGCGACAATACGACAAATTAATAAATGTGTTGCGAAAAGAGAGTGGCAAACTGCGTGATAGCGACCAAGATTAGGACCTATAGAGATTCTAAAAAAATGTCACTTCCAATGGATCTAAATTTTCAATTTATTATTCTGTATTTTTGCATTGCCATATTTGTCCAGGTCAAAATTTGGTAATTCAAGTTTCATTATAGAAATGACTTCATAGGTTTCGAAAAAGCCTAGGGTGCCTTGTGCGAATTTGGCAAAATTAATCACAATTAATCACTATGGCTTTCTAATAGAAAGTTTCGACCCTAGTATAGAATACCCCCAAAAAAACTTATGCATTCTAAAACTTAAGTAAAGAGCACCCAAATATATGTTCCAGACCCCAGAAAAAGTGCGTAAAACACTTATTAGTCACAACTTCCATACGCTGCCCTACCCCTAAGCCTAAGTAAAGAGCTCCCAAATATATGTTCCAGACCCCAGAAAAAGTGCGTAAAACACTTATTAGTCACAACTTCCATACGCTGCCCTACCCTAAGCCTAAGTAAGGGAGCACCCAAATATATGTTCCAGACCCCAGAAAAGTGCGTAAAACACTTATTAGTCACAACTTCCATACGCTGCCCTACCCTAAGCCTAAGTAAGAGCACCCAAATATATGTTCCAGACCCCAGAAAAGTGCGTAAAACACTTATTAGTCACAACTTCCATACGCTGCCCTACCCTAAGCCTAAGTAAAAGGCTCCCAAATATATGTTCCAGACCCCAGAAAAGTGCGTAAAACACTTATTAGTCACAACTTCCATACGCTGCCTACCCCTAAGCCTAAGTAAGGAGCACCCAAATATATGTTCCAGACCCCAGAAAAAGTGCGTAAAACACTTATTAGTCACAACTTCCATACGCTGCCCTACCCCTAAGCCTAAGTAAAACTTGCACAATATATGTTCCAGACCCCAGAAAAAGTGCGTAAAACACTTATTAGTCACAACTTCCATACGCTGCCTACCCTAAGCCTAAGTAAGGAGCACCCAAATATATGTTCCAGACCCCAGAAAAGTGCGTAAAACACTTATTAGTCACAACTTCCATACGCTGCCCTACCCCTAAGCCTAAGTAGGAGCACCCAAATATATGTTCCAGACCCCAGAAAAAGTGCGTAAAACACTTATTAGTCACAACTTCCATACGCTGCCCTACCCTAAGCCTAAGTAAAGAGCACCCAAATATATGTTCCAGACCCCAGAAAAGTGCGTAAAACACTTATTAGTCACAACTTCCATACGCTGCCCTACCCCTAAGCCTAAGTAAAGAGCACCCAAATATATGTTCAGACCCCAGAAAAGTGCGTAAAACACTTGTTAGTCACAACTTCCATACGCTGGCCTACCCCTAAGCCTAAGGGCTAAGCCTAAACTTGTTGTTCCAAAGGGTAGTTTCAACGATTTTTAGAAGGTCTGATTTTTTTTTTGGGAGGGGGAGGGTATTCTATACTAGCGCCAAAGTTTAAGTTTAATTCGCTTTATATGTGTTCGGGGTCTCCGCACTGCAAGGGATTAGCGATAATATTCTTTATGGGCTACAGATAAAAAAAATTGGTTACGGACAAGAATGAGGCCAACCAAAATAAAACTTTTAACATCCAAAACACATCTGCTATGTTTTTACAGTAGCACCAACACAAATGTTGCATTTCCACCAATATCCTCATTTCGCCCGCCCCAACATGTCTAATTCCCGTTGATTTATGAATAAATTTTATTGGCAGGAGCAATAGTAGAAGTGGGGGAATCTCGACTGGATTAATTTGCGTCCATCAGATGCGACAAAGGCAAAGAGTAAAAGGAGGCGAAGTCATATATATGCAGCATTAAGATAAATGTCTTTTTGCTGCTCCTCCACTCTGAAGGAGAGGCAGAGGCGGTAAACTTAAATGTACAGACTGGGCCAAACCAAATCCGATAAATCTCTTGTGGACACAACTTTTAGTGTATTCTTCATTGCTTTCGCTCACTGATCTTTGCTGAAGGAAAAGCATCTGAAAAGCCCTTTTGGGGTAGAAAAGGTACCATTTCGGGGTCGGAAAGAATTACAACCGTTAAAAAATCCGAACATTGCAAATTACAAAAAAACATTCAACTCTATCAATTTTGTACAGTCAAACCTCGTTTATCCGGCACCCCCAAAAGTGCATTCTCGCCTTGGGTCCGACACTTTCTTTAGCTCAATTTTCGAAGTCTTTTGCTAAATGTGATTCGCCAGTCTAGTCCGAAATATCGCAAGGATTCTGTTTTTGCCGGTCGTTTTTCCAAAATTTTTAAAATTCGTCATGAAGAACCGCGAACCTCGGTCATCCGGCACCCTTTTTGAAAATCAGGTGCCGGATAACCGAGATCCGTCTTTATGACGAAATTTAAAATTTTGGAAAACGAATGGCAGAATCAGAATCCTTGCGATATTTCGGACTAGGTGGCAAAGACTTCAGCACCGAAAATTGAGCTGTGTCGGACCCAAACGGAATGAACTTTGGGGTGGATAAACGAGGTTTGACTGTATTGGTTTTAGAAATTACAATGTACAGGGTGTTTCAAGAAATGAGGACATTTTCAAACCGCCGTAACTTTTTTATAGATTGAATTCCAAAATTATGTAAACGCAGTTCGACTCAGTGTTAGCTCCCGTTTTGTTTGGTATATAATGTCGAAAACACGATTTTTGCTTGCCCCCATCCCCCCTGTGGTTTGGGCCTTGCCCATCCAGAGGCCATCCACAGACCAGGCCCAAACCACAGGGGGCAAGCAAAAATCGTGTTTTTGACATTATATACCAAACAAACGAACTCACAGAAAACTTAGTCGATCAGCGTTTACAGAATTTCGGAATTCGACCTAGAAAAAAGTTATGGTGGTTTAAAAGTGTCCACATTTCTTGAAACACCCTGTAAATTCTTACCTTAAATCTAAAAAAGTGCATTTTCGATAGAAAATGGTGTGTCCATCTAACCTTTTTGTGCCCTAATTTATTCAAAGTATCTATACTCTCAAGGTGTATTGTATACAGCCAAACAAGCTATGAATATGCGATGTGAAAAGCATCTCCAAAACATATTCTGCTGCTGCTGCTGCTGTATCTCTCACTAATATGCAAGTAGCAGCACAAAAAAGAACTGTTCAAAAAAGGGGGCACTCATGGGGATGGCACATCAACATTAACATCTGTCTGGGAGGGGGATTATAGTTGGTTGAATGAGTGGATGAGTCTAAAGGGATTAAGGGCTGACTTTTAATTCATGCATGGCCCTTCAATCAAGGCAATAGCTTGTTGCAAGACAGGTGCTTCCAACAATAGCTTTAATATGGGCAAAGTAGCTATGCGAAATCTTATTAATTTGATTGATTTAGGGCTAAAATACTGTTTTAGGTAGGTTTTTGTAGATTGACTCCACCTATATGCAACAACATTTTTAGTTTGAAGAAGTTAGTTTTAGAGATTCCTTTCTATTCCGACAAGGGTTGGCCCCGTTTTTACTTTTGTCCCCGTACCCCTCCCCGTCTGCTAATTGAAATATTTTGGCTTTTTCTAAAAGCCAGCCCATTTTTTGCCTTGGTCCCCTTATAGTTTTTTCTCCAAAATAAATTCTTTTTCATATTTTTTTCATAGCAATGAGACTCGAAAGATGTTGTTGAAAACCTTGAGGTACGGCCTTCACGGCCCTATTCACTTTTAGAGGTCAACATTTTTGCCTTGGTCCCCCTGTTGTTTTTTCTTAAAAATTGCCTTGGTCCCATTGTCCATTAGAGTTATTTCAATATTGTGAGTGTGGTTAACATGATCACCCCTAAACATGACCACCTTCAAAACAACAGGGGGACCAAGGCAATTTTTAAAAAAACAAGAGGACAAAACAATTTAGAAAAACAACAGGGGGACCAAGGCAATTTTAGAAAACAACAGAGGGACCAAGGCAATTTTAAGAAAAAACAGGGGGACCAAGGCAATTTTAAAAAACAACAAGGGGACCAAGGCAATTTTTAAGAAAAACAACAGGGGGGACCAAGGCAATTTTAAGAAAAACAACAGGGGGACCAAGGCAATTTTAAGAAAAAACAACAGGGGGACCAAGGCAATTTTTAAGAAAAACAACAGGGGGACCAAGGCAATTTTTAGAAAAAAAACAACAAAGAGGGACCAAGGCAATTTTAAGAAAAACAACAGGGGGACCAAGGCAATTTTAAGAAAAACAACAAGGGGGACCAAGGCAATTTTTAAGAAAAACAACAGGGGGACCAAGGCAATTTTAAGAAAAACAACAAGGGGGACCAAGGCAATTTTTAAGAAAAAACAACAGGGGGACCAAGGCAATTTTTAAGAAAAAACAACAGGGGGACCAAGGCAATTTTTAAGAAAAAACAACAGGGGGGACCAAGGCAAAAATGTTGACCCATAAAAGTGAATAGAGCCGGTAATTTATTTTGATAGTTTTGGTTAAAAAAAATTAGTTTGAAAAAACCATAGCGGGGACCAAGACAACAAATGGGTTGGCTTCCAGGATAGGGCCCGATCATGAAGTAAGTTTTTTGAGGCACTCGTAAAATTACAGATATTCATTTAAAAATTACATTTTTCGTTAAAAAGCCAGACTTTCAGAGAATTTTTAAAATATTAAACAAATTTTGTTCACTCATTCTCTGGTCAACATCAGAAATAATAAGCCTACTAAACCATTTCTGTATAACTCTTTGATCTGGTGTTCTTTTTGTGGACACACATTTTTAATCGCGTAGACAAAGCTGTTTAGCAACAGCAATCTCACAAGTCAAGTACCCACCAAAGCCAAGGGCTAGGCAAAGCAGTTAGACAAACACACAGGAAGTGATCAATTCGGGGTAGGGCACTGATGGACACCTCAAAGGGGGCACACAGCCTAAGCCAACAAACACATCTCCTCCTTCTAATCCCATCGGCACTTTTTATCAAGTGCATAGCCAAAAAAAAAGTTTGGATTAGACCATTTTATGGGTTTTTGCTTAAGATTTATGCATTTTGGGAAAAAATATAGTTAATTGCATTCATGATTTTAGTGCTGGTCTTTTTTCTCAGCTACTTGAAAAGGTGGAGTAGCAACAAGATTGAGTGAATATGGTCACAGGATTAACACCTGTCTTCTTTTTAAGGGTTTAATGCAGGTGGAGGGGTTAGCCTTCAAAGAGGTATACTTCAAAGCCAACCACACTTACTAATACAATTTTTTTACTAGCTTGGAGAAGAGCAAAAGCCACAATGTAGGGCTGGGAAAATGTCTTTGCACAGATTTTTTAGAGTAAAAATATGGTTTGTCCTCAATGGCTGGTGATGTGACCTGTGAGACAGTGGACAGAAAGAAAATGCTAGGTTAACAGAAAAGAGCTAAAAATGTGCCGGATTCAATGCTCACCAAATGCAAATTTTTTTTTATTGTAAAATGGGGATCAAGATTAATAACTGTGCACAATGTAAAAGCGAAAAATATACAACTAGCTGAAAAAAAAATTCTGAGAAAAAAAATATGGAATGATAAAAGAAGATCGGAAAAAGAGACTCGTTGGACTTGCATTAATAGCTGAAATTATTAGAGGCGAAACGACCAACGGTTGGTCACCCACCCAAAACCAGGTGATTTTGACCTGATCAAATGACAGCAAATAACCAATACTCTTTCTTCACAACTTTTTTTACCACAGATATTTGTTTGACAGGTTTCATACCAATTCTGTGGAGGTATAGGCACTTGAAACAGGTAAAAGGAAAAACAAACGGATAAAAATTTAAAAAGAAAAAATTTAAAAAATTTCACAAAAAAAACAAAATAAAATAGAAACGGTTTTTGAATAGTATTATAGCGCTTAGAGCAACAAGTACAGTCGACTCTCGATAATCAACCACCACCTACAACCACCCTCAAGTCGTTCCCGCCTAGGGTCCGACACATTTTCGTCAGCCGATGCGAAATATTGCAAGGATTCCGATTTTGCCGGTCATTTTTTAAAAATGTTTAAAATGTTGCCACTAAGACCCGCGCCTATCGATAACCCGCCACCCTGCTTTCCAAATAGGGTGGCGGGTTATCGAGAGCGCGGATCTTAGTGGCAAAAGTTTTAACATTTTTTAAAATGATCGGCAAAATCAAAATCCTTGCAATATTTTGCACTAGACTGACGAATCATATTCGAAATTCGGTAAAGTGACAAATCATATTCGAAATTGAAAAATTCGGTAAAATTTTTCAAAAATTGCGGTAGAAAAAGTGTCGGACCCGAGGTGGGAACGAACTTGAGATTTTTTAAGAAAATAAAGCTTTTTTTGGAAAAGGATGGTTAAAATTTAGCAGTATCAAATGACAGTCTACAATCTTATGAAAAACTGACGATTTTATTCAACAGATGGCATTTAAAGTTCACTAAACGGCTCACTTTTTCGAGAAAGTCTTTCAAAGTGTCAAGAACATATTTTTACGGTGACTTCATTTTACCGAAGGAGTGAGAAAAATTCAAATCAAACAATACAATAGCCATTTAACATATGGCTAGGCAAAGTGCATAGTTAGTTCAAAGGTAAATTATGTCAAAGTGACATCGTTAATTAATCCAACGACCGATTTGACATACGATTGACGCGGTGCCCACAGGCCGTATGGGAATTACACACTGTGAAATCGAACATGAACTGTGAAATTTTCACCAACCTAAAGATGCAATGTGCAAAATATTTTCTTAGCACAACTTCAAATATCCAAATCGGTCTATCAAAACACTTGAAATAACAAATGGTATGGAAACGTTCCGTGAATACTACCACAACAACAACAAGTAAGAAGAGGACCACCTTTAATAACCCCAAATAGAGCATAACTAAAAGAAAAAGGGTGAACAAATCCCTCTTTTACCCAGAAGAAGAAAAGGTAGTAAGCAAAAGGAGGGAAGAGGAGGATAATTTGTACTTACCTCCTCCTCCAGCCTTCAAATCAAGCACTACCTCCAGCAGTCTATAACTAAATCCAGGAGCAGCGGCTGGTCGAATTAAAGTGCATGAATGAATGAGTATTTCTTCCGATGATGATGCACAAACAAACTGCCCTTCAAACAACAACAGATGAAGGAAATGAGCAGCAAGATCTGCCAGTAGTAAATTGGCAGATCTAGCACACACTGTATTTATCTCAGGGCCTTACAGGGTGCATCCGACAAAAATTTGAATTACAACATAGTAATATTTTGATAGCTAAAAAATTTTAAAAAGTAAGTACAGTTTGGTCAAATCACAGAAGTCATGGAGAAGCTTTTAGATAAAATCAACACTGAGCTTGCAAATTAACGAAAAGATCTGAATAATTATTCTGCTGTCTTGTTTTAGGCAATTGTGTGGAATAAATATACCCTGGTCAAGTGTATAATGGTGTCGGGCAAATAAAGCACATTTAAAAGGGACGTGCTCGTCGCAGACGGGAGTATTTTAAAAGACAGGTAGCAGGGAAATTCAAACAGTAAAGGCCGAGAAAAAGTTATGCTTCCAATGGTAATCAAACCAACTACCGACTTTATAGAGCGCTTACAATGGAGGTGTGAGGTGCGAGTTCGAGGTAAAACGGTGTCTAGGTTTTTCATTGAAAAATGCCAAATCTGATGTAGATGACCTATACCTAAAACCAAAAAGTAGATGTAGGTCATCTATATCAGATTTGGCATTTTTCAATGAAAAACGCGAGATCTAGTCACCGTTTTAAATCGAGCTCGCACCTCACACCTCCATTGTAAGCGTGCCATTAACAATACGCCGTTCTATTAACTAGAGATGATGAATGGCCTATTTTGGGTGGAACAAAAATTGTGAGAAAAAATTCCGGGACGGGATGACCAAAGAATTTACTCCGGTACGGGAATCCGGGACAAAGTGAAATTCCGGGACGGGCATAAAAATTTCCCTGTCGGGACGCAAACACTAAGACAAGCAAGAACTTTAAATATTTGTTTATTCCCAACTAACAGCTAGAGGAAAAAGGTTAGATCAACATTCTGTTCAAATACATCTCCGCTTTCTTCGGTGGTCTGTTGGTCCTCCTGTAGACGTCGCACGCTAGCAAGAAGACCGATTCACTAGCCACGCTTGTTGCTGGGGCGGTCATGTACTTCATTGCAATCTTGGCCAGGATGGGAAAGTTGTTCTCGTTCTCCTGAATATGCAATTCTTTAATCTAAAATTCATGCTAGGTCAGCTAGCTCTAACCTTCCAGAACTCCAACCGGCTGAACGACGACGAAAGTCTTTTAATCTTTGCGTAGGGCACGATCTCTGCTTCCGTTCATCTTCGAGGTCTGTATGCGGGCAACTTCACCATCACCTTCGTTGTCGTCGTCGAAGAACGATTTCGCCTTCTTGATCATCTTTGGCGGAGGGGACGAGAGATCTTGTTCAAGGTGGTCTGTTTCTTCTTCATCCTTTCCAGCTTCCTATACATTTGTATTACGATCCTACAGAAATGATAATAAAAACACAAAGATCAACAAAAGCTTTTCATTTATTAAGTTTTTTAAATAAAATGGCGGGTCAACTTTTAAAAACCCGGGACGAGAAAAGAAATCCGGGAAGCGGAAAATTACTCCGGAACGGGACAGCGGGACGAGACAGCTGGGAAAAAAATTTCGGGAAAAGTTCGGAACGGGCATTACTTATAAAACCCCTTCGAGACGGGACGGGAGTCCCGTCCCGCCATCATCTCTGCTCTTAACCAATAAGCCACCGATGCCGTGTTTCGATTACTCAATTTTATGGGTAGTTATCAACGAAATTGTATTTTTTAAAATTCCCCTGGCACCCGACTTTCAAAATATTCCTATTGGCGAAGGATTTTCTCCTTCAAATGGCTAAGATCACAAATAAATTTCGCAAATGTTGCACACCCTGTAGGAAAATTCCTCTGTTTCCACTACCATTTTTACGAGCATGCTCGGAGAAGAAGATGGCGGCGCCGGTCAGAAAAAGCGCGGAAGCCATAAAATGAACAGAGCTGCTCCCTGCTCGGTAATTAAAACGCGAAGTCGAGGTCGAGTCAATAAAAATATGGAGGCAAAAAGAGATCTAGTGTAGGACACATAGTTATCTCTTCTTTTTGTAAACTGTATGTCTACTAATTCAATTAGAGGTCAATGGCGGCATGCAAAAGTGAAATCGGATCACTTTTTAAGCCATGGATCACCTCTCCAAATGCATTAATGCGCTTGCTGCTACCCCTTTTTGCAAGAATATTGGAGGGCGCACTGGATGATATTTAGATGTTCTTGGTGGTGGTGCATGCATTAGTGCTTGATCAAATGACAGAGTAATTAACTTGTCCTCCTGCTGCTAAACCCACCACTGCCTTTTTGGTTTTTATTGTAGAGCAGAATATGGTATGTTGAATTAATTAAGTCAGGCTGCACATGAAAGAAATTGTGTTTGCATTGTTTTTTGCCAGGTTTTCTGGATTAATGAAAGTTTTGTGATGGTCGCGAAGAAAATACAGAGTTCAGAGGTGGTTTTGAAATGGGATCAAATTGAATTTAGAAAATAGAAGATATAAGGTTATATGCTGGACCAAAATATGAATAAAAATACCGTAAATGTTTTAATAGAGCCCCCCCTCTCTAATAGAGCCCCCCTCTCGACTTCGAAGGTCTGAATCTCGGAGAAAAGTCAATATTTTGCAAAGCTGATTATTGTATTTTCTTAACTCCCACGAGCTCTACTGATTCTGCTTTTTAGATTAAATTTTTAGAAGACATAATCTGTAAGAATGAACCATGAACTGGCAATGCAGGATTTTTTTTTCTACTTTTTTTTGCCTATTTCGTAGCAAATTTCATGGGGAGTCCAAAACCTTTAATTTTTTTCTTTCTATAAAAAAAATCTTTGAGAACCAAGCATTTTGAGAAAGTCAGTTTTTGGGTACTCCATTTTTTGACTTGTTAACTTCAAATGGCTATAGCTCTTTTTTGTAGAATAAACGCAACCCACATGATGGCTCATTTTACTCCTAAGAAATTGTTCTTTCGAATGAGTAAAGTCGTTTCCGGTTGCGCAGGAGGCTATCAACTTTTAGGAAAGCCCACCAAGCCCCCTGCGCCTTCGGGGGTGCAGGGGGCTTGGTGGCTTGGGGTTGAGATGCGCACACCCACATACCTTAGACATAATTCCAAGCAAGACTCTTGAGCATACATACATTCATACACCCAGCCCAAGCAAGAAAAATGTGATAAATCCACCAAAAATGATCCAAAAATGACCCTAAAATACCCTTAAAAACCATTCATCCATAAGGGATGAAAGGCAAAAAATTGTCACAAAATTCAAATTTTTTAATCAAAAACAGTTTAGAAATGAGTTTGGGGGTGATTTTAGGTCACTTTTTGAAAAATCAGAGTATGGGGGGAGGGTGTGGTAACTATAAAAGTGCCAAAAAAATTTAAAGGTTTTGCACTCCCTATGAAATTTGCTACAAGATAGGTAAAAAAGTAGCAAAAAAAATTCCGGCATTGCCAGACCTCTCGAGAGGGTAAATAAAGTAAAATTTAGTCATTCATTGTCGAAAATTCCCATACAGTCTAGAGTTTGTTGAACTTTGAGCATCCAAAATGAATATTTTCACGTAAAGTTTAAAAGTTCTAACGTCGCAAATATTAGGTCGTCCAATAAGTTTTGAGAAAAAGCACGTGGATTCGCTTTAATTTTCAAAGTGCATCATTTGGCACATTTGACAATGATGTCTCTACGTGTCATATACCATTTTGTAGCCCGTTCTCTGTTCTTTAAAATGTGATATTGAACAATTCTTTGTTATTGAAAAATAGGATCAAAAATAGGAAAACAAAAAATGTGCATGAATTTACCAAACTTGAGAAATTATTTGTTTTCCTATTTTTGATCCAATTTTTTTATAACAAAGAGCCGGTTAATACGACATTCAAAAGAGGAGAGAACGGGCTACAAATGGTATACGCAGAGACATCATTGTCAAATGTGCCAAATGATGCACTTGAATTAAAGCGAATCCACGTACTTTTTCTCAAAACTTATTGGACAACCTAATAAATTACAAATCTTCAAATTAATAGGAGTTCCTTAAAAGACACTTATTAAAATCGCAATATTATCTAGCTACATTCAAATCCTGCAAAAATAACACTAGGTAGACTGTTCAACAGGCCTGCCTTCTGTCGCTATTTCTAACTGCCGTTAATTACTACTGTCTATGCACACAGCTATGTGTGCGGCTGACTTTTCTTTGATTAAGTCTTGCCGATTTTGCGCCTTTTATGTCAACCCCTTTTCTCATTGTTCTTTCCCTTTAAGAGAAGAGTAGCACCAAAAAATTGTGTCTTTGGCACCAAAATTATTCGCAAAAGTGTGAATCAAATATTCCTCTTCTTCCCACCCAAAAGTCCAATTAAACTAGTCTTTTGTAGCCCACACCCAAAACATGCATTAAAAAGAAAGAATCACCGCTCTAAAAACCATCTACACAGCATGGGGTGGTGGGAGAACTTTGGTTGGTGGGCTTAAAAGAGCTAGAATGTAAATGTTTCAAGCGTAAATGAAATTTTAGATTTTTACAGGCGTTTTTGCAGAAAAGAGCCCTTTATTTTTAAATAAAAAAATAACGAAAAAAAATATTCTAGAAAAGTAGCAGAATAACAAAGCGTTAGGCACGGCCCTATTGTCTTTTAGGGGGCCACATTTTTGCCTTGGTCCCCCCTGTTGATTTTTTGCGCAAATACTTTGGCCTTTGTCCAGGATTGTGCCTACCAAATCGGTTCCAATGGATATAGAAAGTCAATTATCTGATTTTGAAATTTCGTTAAAATGTTGAAAAACGCGCAGAGCTATGGGACCCAGGGTGACCAACCCAAATTCCGAAAAAAGCGGTGAAATTCTTTAAAAAAGCGGCATTTAGGGTAAATTTAAAAAAAAAGCGGCATATTGCGAAAATTATTTAAAAACAGCACATTTTTGAAATTAGATGTGTTATTTCAAGCACAAAGTAAAACTACAATACACAATCATACATCTTTATTGACCGAAGGCATATTTTTCAACACCTCGAGCCTGCTTCAACAACTGCTTGTCAGATAAAAACAACTCATACATCCTTGAACAATTCATATCACTGTTACACTTGACGGAGATAAGCGAATCCAATGTTTCCACTCCAAGACGACTCTTTTCATCACTCCACACATTGTCCACGATTGAGAAGACTGATTCGCAGAACGCATTCGAAGGAAAGATAGAGAGCAAGGCAAAGACCAGTCGTCTTCTTGTTCAGGAGGCTTTCTCTTCGTTGCAGACTTGAAAATGTTGTACATCAAGGAAGCTAAAATTGGTGCAAATTATTTGTTTCACTACTTAAACTTTATTTTCACTTTAATCTTCAAAGGTTTTGATTTTCAATTCGTTTATTTTGTCTATTGAACATGAGTGATTTGCGGGCAGGGATTGTGCGGCTTTACCAGGAGGGCCATGCTGTAATGGAGATATCCAGACTTCTCAACGTGCCGCACCAAACTGTGAGCAAAGCCATCAAGCGATTTGACGAGACCGGCAGCAACGAAGATAGGGCAAGGAGCGGGCGCCCTGCGACAGCCAGAACAGAGAATAATATTCAGCTAATTGCCGATAGAATCTGCTACTGCAACGATCACGAGGCAGGCCACATCCACAGCAAATCAGACTCAAACAGGAAGTTGGCAATTGAACTCGGAATTGGGCGGGAGTCTGTTCGAAAGATGATTGAGGAAATCTTTCACATGAAGTCCAGGAAGACTTCAGAAGGCCAATTTCTCAACGACAACGCCAGGGAGAAGCGCATGGAGCGCTGCCCAAAGCTCCTCCGTCGTTTTGCTGCCAATCGTCACCGCAATCTCTTTTTTCACCGACGAAAAGTGGTTCGACATTGAACAGGCACACAATTCCCAAAATGACAGGTCACTTTTTGAATTTTGTTTCGAGCATAAGGAATTTGGGTTCGGGTTAACGGGCCAATTCAAGTGTTTTCAGGATCTGGAGTGTCGATCCTTTGCCACCGGAGCTTAAATTTGTTGAGCGAGCCCAGAAGCCGAAGCAGGTGATGGTGTGGGCAGGAGTCTCCTGGGATGCCAAAACTCCGCTCATCTTTGTGCCTCAAGGAACGAAGGTCAATGGTCAGGAATACCGCCGGATCCTTGAAACTGAGGTTCTCCCATGGGCAGAGAACAACCTGGATGGTGAATGGTGCTTTCAACAGGATGGGGCCCCATCACATCGAGCGGGTGAGACTCAGCAATGGATTGCTGACAACTTTCCGGACGCCATCACAGTTGACCCCCCACTGGACTCGCCCAACTGGCGAATGGCCTCCCAATTCTCCCGATCTCAATGTCATGGACTTCTTTGCCTGGCCTTACCTCGAGTCCAAGGCCTGCTCCCAGCCCCACAACTCTATTGCTGCATTGAAAGCTTCTTTGGTCCGAGAGTGGGATGCTGTCCCTCAAGAAATGATCCAGAACGCCATTGATGCCTTCCCGAAACGACTCCGAAAATGCATTGAGGCAAATGGAGGTCTTTTTCATGAATAAAAAATAATTTCATATATCGTTTGGTAGAGGAATAAAAATGCTACACGATCATATATTTGGATTTTTTTTTGGAAATAAATTTTTAAACCGAATCAAGCAGAAAAGAGCATGGTCATGCCGAAAATCAACACAAGATATGCACTGCATAAATTATTTTTCCTTCCCTTCATTCTTTGTCCAAAATTTGAAACAAAATTTCTTCACAAAGTAAAAGTGAATATACCAATCGAAAGAGGAAGGAAAGGCCTACAAAACCATATGTTTGGAATATTTTCGGGGAATAAATTTTATTGCTAAAAATTAGTTCAAAAGTCCGCTCCGAACTTTATGGTCACCAGTTAATAATAAAAAAACAATACTTAACAAACAATGCCATTAGGCTTCTCACCCCTATTTGACTTGGCTCCCCAGTTGTTTTTAGACATATGCAAGAGAAGCATGTTTGAATCCGTCCTAACGTACGCTGGCCTCCCCTCGCCTAAGCGTAAAAAATTACAAAAAAAAACAACAACAAGGGGATCAAGCTTAAAAATCGGTACCCATTGAGGGATAGGGCTGAAAATGCAATAAACAGCTTTGCAAAATATTCACTTTGCTTCTAGATACAAGCCCTCAAAGTAGAAAGGGTCATAATAAGATGGGAGTGGGCTCTGTCGAGCATTTAGAACATTTACGGTAAGCACTGATCAAGCACAAAATATGCAGGACACCAACCGGGATCGAACTCGTGATCCTTTTTAACAATCCTAAGCATTTTCACCAAATCATCAATTTAAAATAAATACTACAGTCAACCCTCGTTAATCCGCCACCCCGTTAATCCGCCACCCTCGATAATCCGCCACCCTAGGGCCGGTCCCAAAAAAGCTAAAGTTAAGTAAAGGTAGGGTGATCGCACCTCGATAATCCGCCACCCTCGTTAATCCGCCACCCTAGGGCCGGTCCCAAAAAAGCTAAAGTTAAGTAAAGGTAGGGTGATCGCACCTCGATAATCCGCCACCCTCGTTAATCCGCAACCCTGAGGGGTGGCGGATTAACGAGGGTTGACTGTAATTCATTTGGCTGAGATTGGCTTCTTCTCTGTCAACTGACACTCCAGTTATCCGGCACCTCGTTTATCCGGCACCCTGAGGCCAGTACCCAGGGGTGCCGGATAACCGAGGTTTGACTGTATTACCAAAAAAGTGAATGTGAAACAGTTGAAAATGATTGATCAGAGAGAAAGTAGAAGTGTTGATACCGACAACATTATTGAACAAATATGAACTGGAGAAGTGTTGGCGAGATATCAAAATATTTGTTTTAGCACTCATTACCCCAATATTTGCTGCCCTAGATAATAGAGTGGGGGCGGAGGCAAGCCGCTTAAATGGTCATTTGGAGCCGATTTAGAGGGGAAGTATCATGAAGAGGCACAACACCAACTGACCGTTCCCACTAATTTGGTAGTTGGGCTAGGAAAGGGTGTTTGTAGAGAAGGAGCAGCTAAACTAGTTTTTATGCATGCATTAATATGACTGATTTGAAAAAAGAGGAATAAAAGTGATACACACGTTTTTGGTGAATTTTTTTATTTAATAAAAACTAATACCTTTTTATAATACCAAATTTTGCTTTGGTCCCCCTGTTGATTTTTTCAAATTTTTAACTCAGGCGGATCTTTTTGCGCAGAGTAAGCCAGCGCCCGTTAAGACGGACTCAAAGGTGTAGTTTAAACATTTTTTTGATCTTTTACAAAAAAATATTTTTTTCGCAAAAGCACCACAGGGAGGCCAAGGCGAAATTAGCGGTTTGACTTTTGGAAATTTGTTCAAAGATGAGCAAAACGTCTATGAATCGGAATTTGTTCCTTACACTAAAATAAAACAAAAAAAACATTTATTTTTTATCGAAAACTTTTTTTCTACGTTTTGTACCACTTTAAAACTCAAATTAGTAAAGCATCTGCCTTTGTTTGACACAATTGCTTTTACAGTAGCTTTAATTGGATGGGTAAAAAGTTAATTTTGTTCTTATCTTTTATCACGAGCACATTTTTCAAAATGTAGTTTTTTTAGGACTTTTTAGGACTTTTTAGGCTTAGGCAAGGGTTGGCCAGCGTATTTTAGAGCGGACTTAAACACGTATCTGAGATATGTTTAAGTCTGCCCTATCCTTGCCTAAGCCTAAAAAGTCCCAAGAAGTAACATTTTGAAAAATGTACTCGCGATAAAAGATGAGAGCCGTTAATTTAGTAAATAAACGTGACGAGTGCGCCCATTAAAAATATATTGAAAAGAGACTAACGAAATTCTTAGCTGGAGACATTCGATGTTGGTCATATAAAAAAATTAATATGTTGATATATAAAAATTAATACCGTATTTACTCTAATTATACCCATGGGGATAAATTTTCAACCTCCTGAAAATCGGAAAAATTTAGGGTCGATCTCGAGATTTTAGGGTGCTCAACTAAGATCTAAAAAGCGGAATCAGTAAAGCTCGTGGGAGTTAAGAAAATACAATAAACAGCTTTGCAAAATATTGACTTTGCTCCGAGATATAGACCCTCAAAGTTGGGGGTGGGGGATAATTAGAGACTGGGGTATAATTAGAGTAAATACGGTAGTCCACTCTCGCTTACCCGCCACCCCTAGGGACCAGCCATAGGGTGGCGGGCTAGCGAGAAAAGACTATCAAATCATTACTAGGCTGGCAGGTTATTGAAATTTTTCAATTTATTCAGACAATATTATACTTTCAATTGAACGAAATAATTGATGATCTTCTGAGTTGGTGGAAAGCTTCCACCAGAGCGTCACTGTCATTCAGAATGGCTGGATCGGCAAAGTTCTTTTCTGTGTAGTGTCGAAAATGTTTTATGGCTTAAAGGGATCCATGCTTGTGACTGGCGACTTAATTGAGTCGGCGTCTTCTTCTTTAATGTTCATAATCTCACTTTCGGCCATCTGGCTGTCTTCTGTTGTCACCTCTTCCACAATTTTCTTCAGAATTCAGGCGTATCATTGAAATCGTTGATTTAAAGAAAAAAAAGCAAACCTGTGACCACTTCGCCGTCGATGTGCATGTGGTCATCCATCACGGCTGTTTCATCGATTTCATCAAGATCTTGAATACAGGTTTCGGGCAAGAAGGAGTTCATTCACAGCTTCGTTTTATTCTTCTTATACCACTGTATTCGAAATAAAAAATTTGGCGAGCATGCGCGATTCTCGCAGCGCACACCAACTGAAAATTGATCATGACAGAAGGTGAAAACACTTATAACGAACATAGTTTTTGTATTTTTATACAATAAGATATGACTTTGACACCAAACAAAAGCATTAAAACTGCTATTGTGTAAAAGAACAGCTGAAGCCTGCAAAGCGACTGTTCAGCCTATTTAATCCTACTACTACAACTGCTCAAAAGGTCAATTACATCGGCCATTTGTTCAGCCATTTTCTTGTTCTAGATAACCTTGTTTTCTATTCTGCTCTTAATCAAATTACACACATTTGAGAATAGGACACACAAAAAGATCTTTATACAAAAAAAAATAAAATGTGGTAGAAAGGCTCAAAATTTTGGTATGCGAAAATGAATAAATATGGCTACAAAATCATATACCATTAAAGTAGATTAATAAAAAATTGAAAAAGAAGTATCGAACATTAGTGAAAAGTGGGCACGGTTCCAAAATCTTTTGTCAGACCGGGGGAAATTTTGAAATCGAAGCCCGGAATGGTTCTGACATTTTGCTTAGGCCCCACTCAGACTTAGGCGAAACACGAGTGCCGAAACAATCGTAAATTATTCAAATTTCCAAAGTTTTTATTTTCGTTTCTTAAAAAGTTTCTGCTCAATATGACCGCCAGATTATAGCGGTCATTTTGGTACCAATAGTTCTACAAAACAAATTAAAAAATTGGGTGATTAAATCAATTTAAATGGTGCGTTTCGCCATACCCCGAAACATACATCCGAAACACCATTTAAATTGATTTAATCACCCAATTTTTTAATTTTTTTGTAGAACTACCAAAATGACCGCTATAATCTGGCGGTCATGTTGAGCAGAAACTTTTTAAGAAACGAAAATAAAAACTTTGGAAATTTGAATAATTTACGATTGTTTCGGCACTCGTGTCTCGCCTAAGTCTGAGTGGGGTCTTAGAAAACTCGAATTTGTTTTTAAAAAATGCTTTATTATAAAAACTACTTAGTGCGATGGTCTTCGTCGTACAGTCGAGTCTCCTTGCAGTGAGTTGAGCTTTTTCTGAAAGTAATAACACCATCATGTAATCCCCGAAATTCTTATTTACAATGAAATTTTATTCAGTGCAACATACAGTAGCGGACAAAAATAATGTAACACCTGTACAAAAATCTAAGTTTTGGTAAAGTTCTAGTATCTCCTGGCAAAATTTTGTCCGGCAAAAACATTTTAAGTGTATTTTTAAGCAAGGAACATGATTCTGCAAAAAAAAATTCATTCTTGAGGGCACAATTTCATTCTACAGCCACTTTTTCACGACTAGTCCATTTTTTGGGCCGGACAAAAGTAATGTAACACCCTTGATTTTTGTACATTCGCTCACCTCTTTGTTATTGTCGCCTTTTACAAAAAGTTGTTTTAGCTCTAGAAGATGGTAAACAAGAAGAATCAGCCTGTGCAGACCAGAGAAGCTATCAAAGAGCATCGGATAGTGGTATGTCAACTCGGAAGGTCGCGTCTTTATTTGGTGTGAGCAATGCAATGGTTTCGAGAGTCACCAAGCGCTTCAAATCAACCGGAAACTTCGCAAACATGCCTCGTAGTGGCCGTCCGCGCAAGTCAAGTGAGAAAAGTGATAGAGCCTTAGTTCGAATCGTCAAAAGGATCCTTTGAAGACAGCCACTGATGTTACCAAGCATGCAAATGAACGTCTGGGTCTCGGAATAAGCACGCGCACAGCCAGAAGAATTCTCAAGTAAGCTCCAAATTTTGTCGGAAAAAGTGTGAACAAGCTTTATTTCAGAAGAGCCGATCTCCCTGCTGCTCGTCCATCCAAGAAGCCGTGGATCTCGAAAAGAATGTGAAGGAACGTCTCGAGTTCGCACACGCTCACAAGGACTGGTCAGTGGCCGACTGGGGAAGGGTGCTCTGGAGCGACGAATCAAAGTTCAATCTCTTCTCATCCGACGGCATTCGCTATGTCAGACGTCCGCGTGGCAAAAGAAATGATCCAAAGTACCAGGTTCCCACTGTCAAACATGGAGGAGGGTCAGTTATGGTTTGGGGTATTTTCTTCGGTTTTTAAATTTTCCTCTTGCATTTTTGTTGATGTTTTCAGGCTGTTTTCGAGGATGGTGTCGGTCCGCTGGTTCGAGTCGAAGGCAAAATGAACGCTGAGATGTACAAGGGCATTCTGGACGACAACATGATTGAGCACGCCATTACTTGCCTCTCAAACGATTGGATCTTCATGCAGGATAATGACCCGAAGCACGCCTCCAAGCTCCTGAAGAAGTGGTTCATCGACAATAACGTGGAGGTTCTCAAGTGGCCGTCGCAGAGTCGGACTTAAATCCTATCGAGCACCTGTGGGAGCATCTGGATCGGCAAATTCGCACACGCACCTACTCGAAGACAAGCGACTTGTTCAAGGCTCTTTGTGCAGAATGGAAGAAAATCAGTTTGGATGTTTTAATGAAATTGGTTGACTCCATGCCTGCTCGTTGTGCTGCTGTTGTTGCGTCCAAAGGGTTTGCGACGAAATATTAGTGTTGAATAAAGTGATTTCAATTATTTGTTGCTTCACATTTTCTCTTTTACGGGATAATCAAAGGTGTTACATTACTTTTGTCCGGCCCAAAAATGGACTAGTCGTGAAAAAGTGGCTGTAGAATGAAATTGTGCCCTCAAGAATGAATTTTTTGCAGAATCATGTTCCTTGCTTAAAAATACACTTAAAATGTTTTTGCCGGACAAAATTTTGCCAGGAGATACTAGAACTTTACCAAAACTTAGATTTTTGTACAGGTGTTACATTATTTTTGTCCGCTACTGTATTTTCAAAATATAGACCAATTATGTAAAAGTATGAAAAAGTCAAAAAATGATTTGTTTCATACTTTTACCTACTTGGTCTACATTTTTCAAAAATGTCGCACTGATTGAGACCGCATTAGAAACTACAATCGAAGGGCTATATGATGGTGTTGTTACTGTTTAAAAAGGGTTAGAAAAGTAAAGAAAAAAATTTAACAAAAATTTTAAGCAAAATTAATTAGCAAAATTAAGATTCTTTGCTGCTTAATTAATACTTTTTGCTGGTATGCCCGTTTGAAAATGTCACTGATTTTCAAACTGGCGGGAATTCAAAAATTGACTTTTGCTTTTCAAGTCGGCTTAGCTTTTTAAGTTTGACTCAAAGTTTTTTTTTGAATTTTGCAAAATAAAGCACACATTAATCACGACTTTTCTTCATCATAAAATTATTATTTTAGCGCAATATTGCGCCTTTTCAAACCAATGTTTTGTGGGGGAGATACACCACTACTACAACATCAACAAGCTCCAATTAAAGGGCTGCCTATCACCTCCTCCAATCTTGACTGATATAAAACAAAAGATGGATGACCACCTTCTGCAATCGCCCCTATTAATTACAGGTCGGTGAGTGGGGGAATGGGAGTGTGTTCCATGTCAACTATTTGCACAATGGAGGGATTTCCTTTCGCACACAACATAAATATTTTTGTTAAAAACTGCTGGGAGAATTCTTTGTGACCGTTATTTTGCACAACACGAAAAAAATTTGCGCAGTATATTCACTTTTTGCTGCATGGCGAACAAAAAGGTACAGATGGTGGAATAGGGTGGGGGGTATATATTGGATGAAGAATTAGTGGAGATGGTTTAGCAGACTAGTTGGAGGCTTTATACACAAAACTAGAAGTTGCAATTTAAGCTCCAAAGTTCAGGTTCCTGCGGATTTGGGGTGGTATTTGTTAATTTGAAAAAAATTGAGGTGCGATCCTGTTTAGCACAACTATAAAATAACTGTATTACGTAGAGAAATTATTTCAAATTCGCGCCTTTTAATGACAGAGACAAAGACGCCGTTAAAAATATTGCATATATTTTAGAAATTGACATAAAATTTTGTTCAAAGAAGTATTTATTGTGAAAAGAATCCAAACAAACGAAAATCAGTGACCAAATTTGTGCTCATTCCTGCAGTTGTTTTATGTTGGTTGGTAGTGTAATTTTTCTTGCAAAGCTTTATTTTTTAGTTGAAAATGAGCGAGCAAGAGCATGACGAGGAGTTAGTTCCCGATGCAAACGTGGGTACTTTAGCTTGTTTCTCTTTTCATCTTCTTCATTTGGTTCTTTAGGCACCAATCTTTGCCGATAAAGAGCTCTTGCAGCGAAACAACTTCGTTCTCCACCGTGTGACTGCAACTGCTCAAAAGCCGCCGATCAAAAGCTATGCTGAAGCTGTTGCAAAGTTTGTCGTGCATATCGAGGATTTTCGGAAGAACAAGTTCACTCAAGTGATTGCCATGGATGAGACCGCCGTCTGGTTTAATTGTCCCGATGGAAGATGCATCTATACCAAGGGAAAAAAAGCGTAAGGGTTTTTATAGGGTTTACTTGCATTGATTTATCATTCGTGTTTAGGTGACGGTCTTGACAACTGACACGAAAAAATGAGAGTGACGGTGTGTCTGGCTGCTCGAAGCGATGGAACAAAACTACTTCCGTTTATGCTCGTCAACAGGAAGAGACCGGTGTTGAAGATTGAAGGAGACTTCAAGGACAAGGTCGTCATCTCGTGGAATGGATCAGTCTGGATGGACTACAAAGCAACTGAGGACTTTGTGCGCAAAGTGGTCAAGGGCGGCGGAATTTCTGATGAAAGACGGCTATTGGTCTGAAACAAGAGCAAGAGCACGATGGCGGTTTTCAAGGAGCTAGAGCTTGATGCAGCGTACATACAGGGAGGTTGCACTAAGTTCATACAGGCGGGCTTGTTTTACCAATAAAGTAATTTTAAACTTCCTTGTTATTCCTTTAGGCGCCTGATGTCAGCTGGAATAAGCCGTTCAAGGGCCGTATCCGGGACTACTACACGACATGGATGATGAACGATGCAAACAAGCAGTATACAGCAGGTGGAAATCTAATGGCACCTGCGTTGCAACTCATCTTAAGCTGGCTGAATCGGGTATGGAATGAACTTTCAAAGGATCTCATCATCAAGTTTATGGAAGGTTTGTTTTTGATTGGATTTCTTTTATTATCTCTTACTCTTTCAGCGTGCGCTCTCAGTACACCAACCGACGGTTCTGGAGATGGAAAAATTGCATGCTTTAAGCCAGATGGATCAATCGGTGCTAGAGGGATTGACATCCTCCGCAAAGTCCGGGCTCAGAAGAAGTCTCTTGATGGATGAAATGACTTTGAAGAAGCGGGCATCGAAGAAGGAAGAATAAGTTTTGAAAATGTTAATGAGGATGAAAATTTAAAATTTGGGTTGTATTTTACTGAATAAAATCTTACTCAGGAATACGGAATACGGATGACGAAACAATTATAATTTATTTGAATTAGAAACGTGTTTATTTTATTTTCTACAAAGCTTTGTACACAAAATGAACGCTCGATTCTTGCGGTCAGTTCAATAACAAAAAAATTTGGACGAGTTTATATAGGTGTTGCAAAACGTACCCACACGGCAACTTCAGTTTAAATACAGGGTGTTCATTTTATTTCGCACAATTTGGTCTGCTTATTTAATAATGGTTTTGACTAGGCCAATAAGTAATTGAACACCCTGTAGATTATTGAAAAAATAAAATAAAAAGTGAGCCCAAACAAAGACTATTGTGGCTTTACTATTTTGTGCCAAACCACCAAAATAGATTATTTATTTAAAAATTAATTCAATGACCAGCTCCTTCAACAGTAAGCAAATAAATAATTTATCCAATTTCCTGACAACAACAACAATTAGCAGCTTGAGGCCCTTAGCTCAATTATAACTGACCAGCAGGAGCAATTGTTGCCAGTACACAGCTACTCTAATAATTGATTAATAATAAATACATTTAAGAGCTGTAGCCACCCAACTGCGCATCTCACTCCTGAAGATCTTTACCCAGAAACATGAGTTTGGTCAAAATTATACTACTACTATTTTGGCCATAGTAGTAATAGAGTCAATGAAATGTTAAAATTGTGCTAAATCTGGACGAACTCCCACCTCAGCATGTCTTCAATCAAGCATATAGAATGAGGCATACCAATAATGAATAGGTGTGCTCTCCTTGAATGCTAGGGTGTATATATGAGCAAGGGTTGTTGTAGTTTAAGTAGACTGAACTACTACAAAGTTAGTAAAAAACTTGCTCAATTTTTTTTAAATGGGTGGCTCCTCACCCCACCGATTGCGCCAGGAAAATCGGTGACAGTAATTAAGCTAACTGGGAGCTCTTTGATTAGAATTATACAATTTTGGCAACCAGATTTTTGGCAACCATTTTCTACTAATAGTAGAAAATGTCTGGTACTAATAGTAGAAAATGTCTGGTTGCCAAAATTTTTGATTAAAAAAACAGTTTTTACTACCAACAGCAAGAAAAATGAAATGTGACCACAAATTTAAGTTCCAGAATTCAAACTAAAATTTTCCAAAAAATGTCCGTGTTTTTTAACCAACCATGTACAGTCGAGTATTGTTGGCAACAGCGACGAGGTAAAAATATTATTATATCATCAAATAGATAAATGTCTCTATTGCAGTTTTTAATATCAAAAAATTTGACTATTGTCATCGATTTTCCTGGGGAAACCGAGAAGTCAAGGAGCTACGCAAATTTTTCAAAAAATGGTGCAGTACTTTTAGTTTTTACTTTTTAGAAAGCTGGTTTTACAATTTCTTAAGAGGTCTCGATTTCCCCCAAATTTTTTTTAATGTAAGTAAAATACGTATTTTAATACTTTTATACATACCAACAAAAAAATAAGTATTCAAAAATCCATTTCCTCACATTTATTTACACATACATAGTAAATTGTCACACCTTGAACAGTATAATTGCCACTCAAAGTACAATAAATTGCTCAAACAGTTTAAAACAGGCACACTCCAAGTTGCATAACTGTTTTGCAGGTCAGAGCCTAAGCCAAAATAAAAGGAGATCATCCTGTGCCTAATCAAGGGATTAAAGGTGCTCAAGAGACCCCTCTATTTGTCCAATTCAAAGCAACTGAATAGGAATTTGTGGAAAGCGAAAATTATAATTTATACATTTCAGAACAATTTGAGGACCAGCCGGAAAGGATAGCCTGCTGCTGCTGCACAAATAAATGGCAATATGCAAAAGAAATATAATCACAGAATATGTATGAAATTATTATTATTATCCCATCTGGGATACCCCTGGCACTGGACCCTTCAATTATGCAAAAGCGGTGCCCAAAAGACTTTTCCCGGCAACATTTTGTCTTTTTTTGTTTAGGACTACGGATTTGAATGGGTGCAAAGGAACATAAGGTGAGAAAATTTGCACCTTTGAGAAGTTAAATATGTGTGTGTGACTTGGATTTGGTGGATTGGAACAATGGGCTGAGGAAGCAGGTTACAGGTGTCTCCACAACTAGTAATTATTGCGGGGTTTTTGCAGCCAAGAAGAAAATTTTGGTAGTTTAAAATTTTTTTAAAGGAAAGAACATCTATTGAAATTGGTACTTATGCTGTTTGGAGCCGACCGTCATTTTTTTGATTTTTCGCACAAATTGTTGGGCGATTTTGTTGTGTGTCGTATTCTTGTGTTATTTGTCTCTTTTTGGAGCTTTGCTTGTGATCGAAATTTTTTTCTAGGAAAGGAGCCGTGGTTTCAAAAAGACGGTGACATCCATTCTCAGGAAGACGTGCCTGAAGTGCCAAGGACTGAGGGCCAAGCCCTACCACCTTCCGGATTCACCAGACCTCCCAGCCAGCAGAGTAACCAGAAATCGGCCATTTGCCCACAGTGGAGCCTATCAACGTGAGGACCGAACAAGAGGTGAATGACAAAGTCATCAGAGGCTCCAAAAAGGTCTGGGTGGCCATATTCACCTGTATGGTACCACACCAGCCCGGCCGTGGGGGGAGATGATACTCATCGGCGCCAAAACACCAACCAAACTTCTTGGAGGGATTAATTCATCTTCACCTCTTGCTCTAGGGCTTCGATGAATTTGGTGGTGGTCCAAGGGTCGTTCCTGGCCTTCTGCTTCAAGATGGACTTTAGGAGCTCTCTGGTCGTAAAGTTTTGAGTGAGTTTTTGTTCCAGCGGAAGGTATATGGAAAGTTCCTCCACTTCTTGGCGGTTGTTTTTCAGGCGTCTGATGATCTTCTCCACCTTGATCAGAAATTTCTGGATGTCCTCAAAGTTTGTGCAGGGCCGCAGGCTGCCCAGTTGCTGATACAAGTCCCCGATGACAGCTTCGGGGTTGCCGTATTTGGTGTAGGAGCTGAAGCCACCAATGCTTAATTTTCTAACCAAAGTGGCTTTACCACTCCCCCTTTTAAATTGTTAGGCCCGTGTTTTACACCAAAAATGAGGGCAAGGACCGGCAAAAAAATTCACTCGTTTTGCATAAAATCTCATATTGATGACCTTATAATACTTTAAAAAAGTGGGATGAGATAGATGAGAACTCCCTAAAAATTAAACGATGAGAACTCCATGAAAAGGTTTTTTAAGCATACAAGAAAATTTTAAGAAAGAAACGTCCACAGGGCACAGCCCTTTGAGTAATTTCGGGTCCAACTATTTTAAGTGTCGACCACCAAAATGATATTTTGAGTAGAATGGGTGTCTGAACATTATTTAAAGATTTGCACTTTATTTGCCCCGAAAATAATTAAAATCTTGAGATACTTACTCTGATTTGAACTGACTCAGATGAACTGCTTCCAGCTGAGCACGATAGTATTTTTAATTTTTAAAAAGACTTGAGCAAGTAGGATAAAACTGGAAAATCGTTGAGTAAAACAGGCCTCTGCCAGCTAACACTTATCTCAAATCTTTGTTTTTTCGGAGATTTTTTGGAAATACAATATGTTTGAGCATCTCGGTTAGTGGAAGTGTTTGAAAAGCGTCGCTACTTGTATATACCCCAAATCAAGTTTTTTTTAAATGTTCCCAAACACCTTATAATGACCTAAAATCGCCTCAGGTTCTCGAAAAAGACATTATTTTCAGGTTCTGGTCAATAAAAAAAGAGTTTTTCGCATTTTGAAATTTCGACTATTCGCCCTATTAAAGTCAACCTCTTTCGATATCTGGGATAACATCTTCACCCAACAAAATTGAAGTTCGACCTTTCGGTCCACAGTTTTTTGCGAACTCACTTACCTTAGACATAATTCCGAGCAAGACTCTCGATCAAAAATGCATTTAGAGGTACTTTTTGCCAAGTCCCATGTTGAAAAACAGGGTAAAACAGTCATATGGTCGAGATTGCAAAATGCCCAAAACTCGATTTTTTATAGACCAGAACTCAAAAATAATGTCTTACCTGAACTCCTAAGGCGATTTTGAGTCGATATAGGGTGTTTAAAAACACTTTTAAAAAAAGTTGATTTGGGGGAGTATATGCAAGTAGCGTCAAAAAAGCTTTATTTAAACAAAAAAATATAAATATTTTTTAAAGAAGCTATAAATCAGCATAACAGTCGGAAAACACTCCAATTGCAAGTACAAAAAAGTTGATTTGGGGGGTACACGCAAGTAGCGTCAAAAAAGCTTTATTTAAACAAAAAAATATAAATATTTTTTAAAGAAGCTATAAATCAGCATAACAGTCGGAAAACACTCCAATTGCAAGTATATAACCAAAATCAAATTAGGTCAACAAGCATGGGAAAGGCTAGCTACAAACAGGCTAAAACAGAAAACACTTGTTCTTTATTGCTTATAAATTGACATCTCCATGCCCTAAAACACAACAATTTAGCAGTTAGGGTCTAGTTAGCTAAAACTGCTGATGTAGTAGCTTAACTCATAGCTAACTTGTTCTTCTTTCAGGCCTCATAGGCCCTAAATGGAGCAAGTAGTAATGATTAGTTAGAGCGCAGCAAGACATGTCCATCTATTCAATTGCTCCTTGAGCCATTCCCTCTCCTTGTTTCTTTCTTTCTCTACTTGAATTCACCCGAATTTTCATTAAATATATTATGAGCAGGGCGCAGAACAACAATAAAGGCCTGAATGAACTGATGATTATTGTTCCCACTTCGAATGGAATCGGTGTCATATCATAATTCGATAAAAAATTTTATCTAACTTGGCTATTTTAACATCAAAATATTTGTTTTAGCACTTTTGTACATTAATTTGACATGCTGTCAAAATTTTAAGTAAAGGGTACTTCTTCGGCTGACATCACACCTTCAATTTTTGCATTTTGCTGAATTTTTCGCACAGTTAAATACATTATATTTTATTCACAAGCATACAACACAACAATTTGTGACCACAAATAAAACATGATATCATTTCCAGCGAATTTAGCCATACTTACCTCAACTTTTCAGTCATACCTGCCTCTGGATATGACTGAAAAGTTGAAAAGTTAGGGTCAGCATGGCTGAAAAGTAGGGCTAAGCCTGAGACCTAAGCCTAAAGTAAGGTTGGGGCATGGTGTCCGTACTCCTTTTCAGCCATATTTCCCTACAAAATCGCTACAAAACCACTAAAAAATCATATGCCGGAACAGAGTTTAAAAATAATTCCAAAATTTTCATGGGTATGTTTGGCCGCTTCGCCGTCGTATTCAACCAAATGATAATGTATTGCTTGTATGCACAAATAAAGAAGAGTGGAGGTTGAAAAATGATTGTAACTAACTATAAAAACGCGCGAATTTAAAAATGGAACAAAAACGAGGTAACGCCCCTATGCCCTTTTAACCACCAAACTACTACAGTCAACTCTCGATATAACGCCACCCCTTGGGGCCGGCCCAAAGTGGTGTTATATCGAGGGTGGCGTTATATCGAGAGTACGTTATACCGAGTTTTAAATAAAATCTTTATTCAGACACATCACATAACAATTCATTCAATAACACTAGAAGAAAAATAATCAGTTAGCCGGCTTTGTTTTTCCTTCTTTCTGCGCTCCTGATAAAGCCTCATCTAGTTGGTCGCTGCACTTCAGAATGGCGGGATCGTCGAAGTTATGCTCCACATAGCGGCGAACGAGATTCAAGGCGGACTGTGCTTCCTGACGAGTGATGACCGGCTTCTCCGGCTTCCTCCACGTCCATTGGCTCGTTGACTTCCGCTTCTTGATCTTCTTGAACTTCTGCCACGATTTCTTCGAGTGAAAGCCATCTGCAATGGAAAGCCTAAAGAAGGAACAAAATATAAAGAAGCGAGCATAAAATCTGCATCCACCGCCATGAAGTCCCATCTCCGCATCTTCGTTGATTCCGCAAGCAGTTGCAGGTAGCCCAAGCATCGAGAAGTTCATCAACTCCATCAACTTCTGCTGCGACGATTTCTATCGAAATTATAAAGCGTTATATCGAAATTTTGCCGTTATATCGGCGTTATATCGAGAGTGGCGTTATATCGAAGTGGCGTTATATCGAGAGTTGACTGTATAGGTCTTTTCTACCCATTTCGCCCAAACTTTTTAAAAGTGAAATTTTTAGTCATTTTCATTTTTGCTCAAAGACAAGTAAAGCTGATTTATTGCTGTATATAGCAGTTGGTTTTTTGAATCAGCTTATCAGCTTTGATTTACAGTAAATATTTTTAAAAAGACATGAGCAAGTAGGATAAAACTATGAAAAATCGTTGAGCAAAACAGGCATCGACCAGCTAACAGTTATCTCAAATCTTTGTTTTTTTAAATTTACAGCTGGAAATTAAAAATTCCCTCCGTGGGGGTCTGGTGGTCGAGACTTTAGCCGCCGTCAAATTGAATCCATAGGTCCTTAAAAATTGTCATGATCTTTAAAAAAAATTAAACAATTGACTAATACATGTCATTTTATATTTACATTTCAGAAAAAGTCAAGAAGAAAAATCGGGATTCCCGACTGTTACAACAGTTTACACGGGGGTTTTAGGACCTGCTGAGCACGTCATTTTCATTTTTGATGTCCTCAATAGAGCAAATGCCCTTGATTAGCCCAATTTTCATAGAGACTCTTTCAAAAATGGATTATTTTTTCTTCAGGCTTGTTAGAAGTGAACATACCTAGTCCAAAATTTCATTTTAGGCTTAAAAGAAAGCCCTTTGATGCCTGCTTAATACTTGTAGAGAAATTCAAGAGCTACAAGATAGGCTAAAAGTTGGCAGAAAACCAGAAATTTCAGAACTAAAAGTCGATTTGATAATCATGCATTTGAATAGAGGTTTTCTTGACAACTTTTGTTCAACATAGTCGATTTGCATATAAAAAGATCTTAAGACTCAAAAATTAGCGTAAAATTTCAAAAAAATCGAAAATTTGAATATTTTTTGTCTCGAGCGGAATTGATTTGACACTGAGTTCAATGAAAAGAGCAGTTTTAGAAGAAAGTCGACCATGCTGAGCACGAATTTGATGTCAGGTTTATAAGTTTGCAAATAAATGACCGAAAAACCATCAAGAAATTCAAAATATCTTGAAAATATCTTGATAGGATACTAGTATACATTAGCAGTATGCTAAAATAGGAGGAAAAATTCTCATTTAGGATACGTCCTAAAATAGGATATTTTAGAATACTTTTTCTCCTAAAATATCCAATTTTTGACGCTACTCGTTTTTATTGATTGAACTCAGTATCAAATCCGAAATCCGCTCGAGACAAAAAATATTCAAATTTTCGATTTTTTTGAAATTTTAGCTAATTTTTGAGTCTTAAGACGTTTTTATATGCAAATCAACTATGTTGAACACAAATTCGTCAAGAAAACATGCATGCAAATGCATAATTATCAAATCGACTTTTAGTTCCGAAATATCTGGTTTTGTGCCAACTTTTAATTTCTCTACAAGTATTAAGCAGGCATCATGGAGTTGAACGGAGATATTACATGTCTTGAGCAGCTTGAGTGTAATTTTGCCAAGTGAGAAATTTTGGGTTTGGTTTCATATGTGGTTTCATTTCAATGGTTTCATATGTGGGCAAACGACATACCATTAGAAAGCCCAGACAAAGGGCTTTCTTTTAAGCATAAAATGAAATGCTGGGCTAGGTATGTTCGCTGTTAACAAAAAAAATCATTCATTTTTGAAAGAGTTTCTATAAGAATTGGGCTAATTGAGGGCGTTGTACTCTAGCGAGGACGTCCAATTTTGCGATATTCGTGCTTAGCAGGTCCTAAAACCCTAAAGTCCTACAAGTAACAATCGGGAATCCTCGTGTTAATTAGGACTATTTTTTAATTTACACAATTTCGTGCTCAAAAAAGCAACAGATTTTTGCGGTCATTTCAAAAAAAATTGAAAAATGTCTTTTTCCAGTCAATTTAACTCGAGCTCCTAGAGTGGGCTAAACGTTAAAACGTTAAGACTTTAACGTTTAAATTTGACTTACCCAAACTTTTTAACTTTTACAAATAATTTGAAATATTCAAATTATTTTCAAAAATCTGACGCTACTGTCGTATATGACACTAACGCCAATTTTTTTTCTAAGATGTACCTGATTTTGCATTCTTTCATCTATTCCATAATTCAAGTGACTGCCACCGTACATTCCAATAACGTAGTCATTATGCACAAAATAAAAAAAGTAGAAAGATACATAAATAAATCGACTGCCAGGCGACTCGTTACAAATTGTGACTCGTTACACTTTTTCAAATTTTTTCCAAAATTTTCCAAAATTTCTTAAATTCAACTTATTGCTATTCCACACAAAGAAACACTATATTTTAACAAAATAAACGACTTATCATATTTTTGGGGAGACATTTCCGGCTACTTCAAGACAATATTTTCTAAAGCGTTTCTACCTCTATTTTCTGCTTTCATAGGCCCATGAAGATTTTATTACTAAAGCTTCGCGTACAATAGTCACGTTTGGCTGCCGCGTTTGGCTGTTGCGTTTAGCTCTAGCTTCAGAAGGTGCGTACAATGAAAGGCTAAACGCGACAGTCAGACGCGACAGCCAGACGCGACAGCCATACGCGACAGTCACAGTGTGCGTACAATAGGAAATTTCAGTAAATCATTTTATTCATTCGAACACCAACAATAACAAAAGATCAAAACAAAATTAAATCATTCTTCTTTGCCATTCAACCGCCCGATTTGCACACTGAAGACTTCCTTCGCAAGGTCATCGGCGGCTGCGGACCATTCAAGAAGAAGCGCCTCCTCGTCTGGGACGCGTTCGGATGTCACAAGAGCGAAGCGATAACAGAAGTGCTGAATGAGCTGGAGATCAAGACGGCGATCATCCCCGGAGGCTGCACAAAGTTCATCCAGGTATACTGAAGATTGAATGAAACTCTCTCATAGTGAAGTTTAGGCTCCTGATGTATCGTAGAACAAGCCGCTCAAAGAGAAGATCCGACATATACAATCTCCTGGACTGGATAGAAGCCCTCCCCCAGCTGCCTGAGTTTGATTGGCCTACCTTGAAGACGTAGGTGTGTTTTTCTCATGAATTAGTACCCAAATTGCCAGCATCGCTGGAGATAGCAAATAAAGGTTGAAACGATGATAGACATTAATTTCAATCATCTTCGACCAGTTACAAGGGACTCTATTGAGATGCTTTTAGATAGATAGATACCAGGACGGACTAACCGGAATTTAGCGGGTCGGCTAGACTATCTGACAGTTCAGAGTACTTTTCTCGAACTTATGTGTTGTGATAGGTATGCAGGCACTCAGAATTTACATCCAGATATATTCATGAAATTTAAATATAGAATCGGTAAGTCATCTACTTAGATGATAGGTGAGGTTCCAAATCGGTAATGGTAAAAATGGTGCGAGAATGTATTTAAAACTCTGCCACCTTTGGATGATTACAGTGGCGGACAAAAGTTTCCGTTCGACACGTTTTTTCAGTTTCCTCAACAAACGTCTGGAAATAAAACAGCCGTGTTGTGAGATAAGAAAAAACTGAATATACCAAAATGTTTGGCTACTGTCATCGTTAAAAGAAGCCTAAGGTTTACAAGAAAGATGGTCGACACAGAATAACAACTGATAGGTTACAATTTGTATCTTATGCGTATGTTATGAACGGGCTCTAGTGTAGTATCCGTCACAAAAAATTGCCTTACTCCCCCCTGTGGTTTTTTTGTCCATTTTTGCTTTAGCATGAGGTGCAATACTCTTAACAGTAGTACTGATAGTGATACGGCTGATACATATTTTATTACACTTTATACACGAGACAAGCACAATTTTACAAAGAATAATTATCAATAGGGTATATCATAGAAATACGTTCAAATAAGAATTCCAAAACATAATTTTTTTGCGCATTGCAGTTTACTCTTTAGCCTATATATAGATATACTATATATTATCACCCTCTATACCAATTAGAGGAAGTGGTATAGGGGTAGCAACATCTAAGGGTTCTTTTCGGTTATCCGGGGGACCTTTTAAAATTGCTTTTTTGATTTAATTTTACATATTTTCTGAATTCTTTAAATTTTTATTGTAAACAAACAACGACAAAATAACTATTCAACGGAGATTTTCGTTACTATTCAACGGAGATTTTAGGCAGATCACGAAAGTTCATAGCGGCTAGAAATGGACAAAAAATGTAATATTAAATCAAAAAAGCAATTTTAAAAGGTCCCCCGGATAACCGAAAAGAACCCATCTAAGCATTACCTAGATAAGTGGTTATAACTGTATGTATAGTAGTAACCACTATCTAGGTAATGCTTAGTTGTTGCTTCCCCTATACCACTTCTTATCTTTCTCTCTCTCTCTCAAAGACAGTAGAGTATGGCCCCGAAGGGTGAAAACGCTCTTATCCACCAACGAAGTCTTCATGTCCTAAAATAAACACATTAGTGATAGAATAAGTACAAATGTTGTCACTGAGGAACATATCACAAACGCCGTAATGAAGAAAAAATGCCGAAGAACCAAAAATACATAAATGCCAAAAAAATATAGAGAATTTTTTTTTTAAATTTTTAAGTTAAAAAGTACATCACGCCAAAAAAAACCACAGGGGGGAGTAAGGCAATTTTTTGTGACGGATACTACAGGGTACTCATTAATTTTAGACAAGATCGTTTAATTGCTCGGAAATCCAGGAAGGATCCAAATTTGTCGGCAACAGAAGTAAAAGAAGCTCTTCGGCTGCGTGATATTAGTGCCAGAGCGGTTTAGAGACGTCTTGTAGAGATTTGTTGTTGCTTGTGAATATTTATTACAGTGGTTTTAGGCTGATGGCCGTGTTGCCGCTAAGAAGCCTTTCATTTAAAAGAAGAATGCTGAAGCTCGTCTCAGTTTTGCTAGGAAGTATTTGGATTGGGCTGTGGAAGACTGGAAGCGTGTTCTATGGACGGATAAAAGTAAGTTTAACAAGATCTGCAGTGATGGAAAGCGCTATGATCGGAAGTACACCATAGGCACTGTCAAATTCGGAGGTGGGAATATTATGGTTTGGGGCTGTTTCTCGTGGTTTGGTTAAGGGCCTCTATATCTTGTCAAAGGCATTATGGATTCTGTTCAGTACCGTGATGATATTCTCTCAAGCACAATGATTCCGTTTGCTGCAAATCTTCCTGAAAATTGGCTCTTTCAACAAGACAACGATCCGAAGCACAACTCAAAACTCGTCTCCAAGTGGCTTGGTTTTTGGTATACAATATCGAACAGCTCAGCTATTCTTTAAAGGGGAAGAGGTTATCAGAACTCCCACGCAATCTGCCGACTTAAATCCCATTGAGAATCCGTGGAATGAAGTAAAGAAACCGTTGCGTGGGCGCCGATTCAAGAAAGATCAATACCTTTTCTATGCTGCTGTTAAAGCTTGGGAATCTGTACCAAAAGCAAGACCGGAAAAGCTGATTGAATCAATGCCACGACGAATGAAAGCAGTTATCAATGCAAATGGATATTCGACAAAGTACTAATTTCGTTTTGTTGTTGAGTTTTGTTACAAAAATAAATGATTTGTTGATTGAACGGTAACTTTTGTCCGATGTGTTTTTTGGCGCTTTTTTGAAACTTTATGCAAAAATCCAAAAAATTAAAAAGTAAAACCGGGTGTTAATATGTAGGTTTGTAGCCCTTGAGTAGCCGAAAATTTTGGTATATTCAGTTTTTTCAAATGTGACCATCCAAACGTGTGAATCACCGAAAGGAAAATTTTGCCATTTATAGCCCGTTTGTGGATTGACTGTAATGGAATGTTAAACAGTTTTCCTATTTTTAGCCTAACTTTTTTTTACAAGCTACGTGTCTTTCATAACAAAAGCTCGTGATATTTTTTTCGATCCCTATCTCCGGTGGGCTTTACTTAAAGTATCCGCTTCAATAAAAAGAAATATTAATGCCGACAGATATAGCGTAATTACCGTATTTCCTCTAATAGAGCGGCACGCCGCTCTATTTTTCAAACCCCCTCTAGGGGTGTCGATCTATTAGAGCATGCCGATCTATCATTTGATGTGCGGTACGCAGGGAACGACATTTGGGACTAACAGTTTTCGCCTCTCTTGATTTCGAGTTAACTATTAAAGACAAAAAGCTTAACTTTATTAAACAAATTTTTACTCAAAAAGTGGGTCAGATAATCAGCTTTCTAATGGTATATTAACCAGTTTAGTTATTTGTCTAAACCATTGAAAATTTCTAATTTCGTCAAAAACAAATAGCACCAAGAATTTTGAGACTATTTTGGGATTTTTTGTTTTCAATGACTCTCAGTATACTACGTGAAACATGTTTCAAGGAACATCGAAAATTTTCAAAATTTTTGGTTTAAAGGGGCAGCGCGTTACACTTGTTACACGTTGGGACCAGCAATTACTCAAAAATCGTCGTTGTTTTCACTCGTTTCGTGTCAAATCTGATATTTATGACCTTATCCTACTTTTAAAAAGTAGGCAGAAAACTTTCGTCGGATCAGGTAGAATGTTTATAGAAAACAGTCATGAGAGAAATGAATTGCTGGTCCCCGCCTTAATTGCAGTGTAACGCGCTGGTATGCCCCTTTAATGTGGTTTTAAATAAGGTTTCATTTTAATCGTTTCATATGTAAGCAAACGACACATCATTATAAAGCTCAGACAAAGGGCTTTCTTATGAGTATAAAAGAAGTTGCTGCACTAAATAAATTCACTGCTCACCAGCCTATAGAAAAAATCATCTATTTTTCGAAGAGTGAAAATTGGGCTAAGTAAGGGCATTGCACACAAGTTTGGGAGTCTGATTTTGCGACATTCGTGCTCACCAGGTCTGAAAACCACCAGGTAGTCAATTGTTACAGTCCGCCTTTCTCGTGTTAACCCCTTTTTTCCCACGGGTATGAAAATTAACATAAAAATTTCAAAAATTTTTTTCTTTGGAAACATCATATATAGGGGTAAAAGTACCGGTTTTATTATAAAAATGTTGTCAAAAATAGCATTTGATAATGAAAAATATGAGATTTTGCTATTTTCGTTAGTTTTTCACGTGGAATTCTTTGAAGCAAGGTACAGGATGCAGGCCTACATTACATTTTTCGCATTCCCATCACAAACCCCGTAGTGAAGAGATAGGTCTGTTGTGGCAATCCAATGATTGTACCCGTCAAGCCGCACACTCTCATTTACTCGCTTAGAAGTTAGTTGTCTATCTTGGGATGATCTTCGGCCGGGTCCTGTGGGTGGACTTCCATATGTTTGCATATAGGAGGTGGCAACATAACGGCGAAACTGGAGGTAGTCCCACTTAGGGTGGACTTTTCTATACAACTGCCAGGCGTTGTGCACTGCAGTATCTACTCCAACGCAGAAGCACGACCACCACCGCTTCTTGGAGCCAATGGAAACCCTATAGTTATTGATATTTTGGTCCATTCTGTCCACACCACCCATGTGCTTGTTGTAGCAGGCTACAGTGTTTGGCTGCTCGATCTGGATCCTTTTCTTTTCCTTGGCCGACCAACGGCTTACGGAATGCATTGGATCCAGGTCATCGATGCTTGTCAACATGATAAATGGCCGGTTGTCGTTCCACGCAAGCACAAGGACCCCTAAATTCACTAAAGTAATGAAATGAAAATTATTATGGCAGTATTACCAGAAGACTCATCCATCTGATACTCGCAGTACCCTCTGCTAATAGGATGACTCATAACTCTTCTTTCTACTGATAAAACACTATTTTTGATATTATTTTTACAACAAAACCAATAATTTCACCCCTATATACAACGTTCCCAAAAAAAAATTCAAATTTTTTTGAAAATTAATTCGGGCAAAAATGGGTTAAATCAATAAACCCTGAATGATATTTTTGACAAGTTAAAGTGATGAAAATTCTCGTCAAATTCTCAAAGCTGATAAGATTTAAAAAAGCACACTGCTATATACAGCAACGAATAAGCTTTCAAAAATACTCAAAATATTTTTTGAATTATTTTTTATTTGCATTTAAAATTAAAATTTTAGGTATTATTCCAGGTAAATCTTGAACTGATATCAGTAAGATATAGTGCAATAAAAGTCATTTAACTCGTCCCATCTGGCAATGTCAAGCAACGTTGGGCTCAGCCGGTAGTCTGTTCAAAGTTCTGAAAAACTTTAGATGCAAACAAATAATAATAAGGTATTTGTTCGAATAGACGGGCACCCCTCAGAAAAGGGGTGTCAAGCGGGCCCAAACCATATTAGTACAAGTACACTTTTTTCATTTTTTATTATTGTGATTAGGGTTGGCCACAGTTAACTCGGCGTTTTGAACAATTTTAATTTTATTTTTATGTATGTTTTTTTGCAAAATTTTGATCATGTGACCCCGCAACTGAAAGCCTAGGATAGTGGCTACACATTGGTATAAAAATTTCTTAATTTGGCTTACAAAAATGGATCTATTTTAATGAAAACAATTTCGGGTCAGACCACCCGATTTCGGCATCGGGTACCCGGGTCACATGATCAAAATTTTGTAAAAAAAAACACACACATAAAACAAAAAATAAAGTCAAAATTGTTCAAAACGCCGAGTTAACTGTTGTCAACCCTAATTGTGATTACAAGTTGATTACGCCACTGATTTCATTTAAACCCTCCAAAGTCTGTCAGTTCCATCAAAATTTAATAACGCAAAACAAACAAAAAAGTGATAAAAGGTAAAAATTCAAAAAGCGGCAGGGGGTTTTATTCAACAAACGGAAAATTCAAAAACCGGATAATTTAACAGAGGAAAATTCAACACCCGCGTTTTCAAAAAACGAATAATTCAACAGTAGATTATTCAAAAAGCGGACAATTCAACAGAATAATTTTCAACAGTCGGATTATTTAACAGAAAAAAATTCAACAGATACTCTTTTCAACAGCGGGTATTCAACAGTCGATCCCTATAGCAGTTCGCAAAGTACATTGTAACCATTCCTAACATATCCGGTATTACCCTGCGCCTAACACTTTGTCCTTTGTAATATCGCAGTCGCAGTTAAAGTCACAGTTTGCCCTAAATGACGCAGATAAGTGTGACTGCGACTGTCGGGGTGTCCGTATTGGTGTATTGGTGTGTCCATATCAGTTAAGTCGAAGTCACACTTTTCCGCATCATTGAGGGCGCCGTGTAAGTGAAAGCCCGCAGTATCCGTAATTCCATTTATTCCAAATTGCCAAAACAAACAGTTAACAGTGAATCTAACTCAAAAAGAATCTCTTTGCTTTGCTTCAGCGTTTGTACGAGCCACTCTTGTTGGGGTTTTCTTCTGAGAGCCAGGCACCTCATCACTTCTAGAATTTGACCTTTTTTGGGCTGGAGTAGAGCGGCAAATCTTCAGGATCATCATCTTCTCTCCTGAAGAACTATGTAAGCTAATTAAATTACTCCAAAATAAAATGTGAAAACTTACATCAACGAAGCCTCGATTTGTAACTTCATATTCTTTTGAATTTCGTCATCTCTGGCAATGGGTTGGAATTGCTTTGATGCGCGCGCCACAAGCTTGAGAAAATCCGTTGCCTTTTCAATTGTCCATATTGCGCGATCCCAGGGCCGATGACAGCTGATCTTGCAGTTTTTTCTCATTGCAGTATCCTCTCTTGCTTGACTGACTTCCCTGAAGTCGCTGCTCGCATCGGGCTGGAGAAACAATGCTTGAGATTGTTCAAAAATGAACCAAGAGAAAAGAATATAAGAGGTAGGTATCTAGCTTTGCATTTAAGAATAAAACCACTTCCCAGAACGATTTTCCTTCCCTCCGGAAATGCGCATTGAATACTCCATTGAACTGCTCCACGCTGTTAGTCGTCTTTGGATGCACCTCAGTTGTACCTGGCAACACACGGTCTTCATGATTCCAAAGATCGGGTAGAAATCTGGCGTTTGCTCCTGTCCAGTTCTGAGTGTAGATAAATATAGTCGATATTTTCAATAATCATAACAAATTTGTAGTTACCTTATCCATGTAATGAATAAACTTCTCTAGCTTGATCCTGTTGATGGTGAGACTCGAGAACGCAGTGTGGTCTGGATGGTCTAGATCCTTCAAGTAGACGATGCACAGAGCGAACGCTTTTTTTCGGAATCAAAGCAAGCATTTTCCAGTTGTTCACCCATTCCTGGAGCTCAATCGATTGTCCGTGAAAAGTTTTGAGCCCACACTTATCGAGACAACGAATAAGGCACTGCGACCAGTGGAAATAACAACCACAATGTATAATCCCTGAGATAATTATTATAATTTTGGATATTATTACTACTAGCAATGAGCAAATTACCTCTCCAGAAATTTGTCGACAATGTAGATGTCAGAGCTATCTTCACCCATGGAGCCTGAAAGTATAGCCTTCATTCACGACCTCAGATTCGCAGTCAGATGCACTTTCATTTGTACTTGCAGACATGAAAGACCTGAAAAATGCGAAAAGCAAATAGATAAACCCATGCAGATACATGAAAAGGAATCAAAGGGCAAATCGCAGTTTAATAATCCGAGTGTGCAAAAAAATCTTTGGTAAAAACTCCGCCTGTTGAAAAAAACATTGCCGAAAGATCCGCCTTTTGAGAAAATTTTTGGCGAAAAGTCCGACTGTTGAAAAAAATTCTGTTGAATTATCCGCTTTTGAATTATCTGCTGATGAATTATTCGTCTTTTGAAAATGCGGGTGTTGAATTTTCCTCTGTTGAATTATCCGGTTTTTGAATTTTCCGATTATTGAATAAACCCACCGCCCAAAAAGCTGCTCTATTCTTTAGCGAATATTTGGTGTTCTTTTGAAAGATCAAATTATTAAATGTTTGTGAGATTACTATCGCTAAAAATAGACTTTAAAATTAATCACTGCAATAAGTAAAAACCAATTTTTTTGTGGCAGGGAATAATTGCAGAAAAAACGAATGTCATTGAATAGATTTTGTGTAGATTTTTGGCCTCTAGTGGTCACTGATCTTTTTTGAAATTCTGTTTTGACTAGGATTGTTACACAGTTAACTCGAATTTTCGAATAATTTTGACCTATTTTGTTGTTTTTATATGAATTTTTTTTTTCGAAAATTTTGAGCATGTGACCCCGCAACGGAAAGCCTAGGATAGCGGCTACACAGTGGTATACAAATTTCCGGCGCTAGTATAGAATACCCCCCCTCAAAAATCAGACCTTCTAAAAATCGTTGAAACTACCCTTTGGAACAACAAGTTTAGGCTTAGGCCTTAGGCTTAGGGGTAGGCCAGTGTATGGAAGTTGTGACTAATAAGTGTTTTACGCACTTTTTCTGGGGTCTGGAACATATATTTGGGTGCTCTTTACTTAGGCTTAGGGGTAGGCCAGCGTATGGAAGTTGTGACTAATAAGTGTTTTACGCACTTTTTCTGGGGTCTGGAACATATATTTGGGTGCTCTTTACTTAGGCTTAGGGGTAGGCCAGCGTATGGAAGTTGTGACTAATAAGTGTTTTACGCACTTTTTCTGGGGTCTGCAACATATATTTGGGTGCTCTTTACTTAGGCTTAGGGGTAGGCCAGCGTATGGAAGTTGTGACTAATAAGTGTTTTACGCACTTTTCTGGGGTCTGGAACATATATTTGGGTGCTCTTTACTTAGGCTTAGGGGTAGGCCAGCGTATGGAAGTTGTGACTAATAAGTGTTTTACGCACTTTTCTGGGGTCTGCAACATATATTTGGGTGCTCTTTACTTAGGCTTAGGGGTAGGCCAGCGTATGGAAGTTGTGACTAATAAGTGTTTTACGCACTTTTTCTGGGGTCTGGAACATATATTTGGGTGCTCTTTACTTAGGCTTAGGGGTAGGCCAGCGTATGGAAGTTGTGACTAATAAGTGTTTTACGCACTTTTCTGGGGTCTGCAACATATATTTGGGTGCTCTTTACTTAGGCTTAGGGGTAGGCCAGCGTATGGAAGTTGTGACTAATAAGTGTTTTACGCACTTTTCTGGGGTCTGGAACATATATTTGGGTGCTCTTTACTTAGGCTTAGGGGTAGGCCAGCGTATGGAAGTTGTGACTAATAAGTGTTTTACGCACTTTTTCTGGGGTCTGGAACATATATTTGGGTGCTCTTTACTTAAGTTTTAGAAGGCATAAGTTTGGGGGTATTCTATACTAGGGTCAGATTTCCTAATTCAGTTCACAAAAATAGATTTGTTTAATTGAAAACAATTTTGAGTCAGACAACTCGATTTCGAGTCGTACAACTCGGGTTGTACAAACGATATACTATGCGATATACTATACTATATATGTGACACAAAAATCTACCCAAAATCTAG
This sequence comes from Ditylenchus weischeri, assembly GCA_029231635.1. Lineage (NCBI taxonomy): Eukaryota > Metazoa > Nematoda > Chromadorea > Rhabditida > Anguinidae > Ditylenchus > Ditylenchus weischeri. The sequence continues at coordinate 103,278 of JAMRYI010000313.1, forward strand.
TCCAAAATAAAAATATATTATTGTTTCACGTGTTTGTGCTTAAAAAGAAGCTAAGATGTTGTACTTGAGTGTTCCGTTAAGATAGTGGACATGGGTTTGCAAAAATGGCAGAAACTTGGGTTTTAACACAAAAATTGGCGGCCCACACATGCCAAATACTATATAGAGATAGTTGAATATTTTCGTATTTTTATATTTTTATTTTTGTATATTTTTAGTAAAAAAGTTGTCCCCCGCCAACACATCTTTCGGAAATGCCGCTGCGTTCAAAACCCACTGTGCTTTAATTTCAAAATGTACTTATTTAATGAGTCGGCGCTACCGGAGTATACCCCCCCCAAATGAAATTTTTTTTGAACTTTTTCAAAACACCATTTTAACCATTTTTAAGCATTTCCTACACGCTGAACACGATAAAAAAGGTGTTTTCACCTACTTTTTTCTATAAAAAGTCGATTTTTTTTAAATCTTGAATTTTGGTATTTTTAGTTGATTTCTGTTTATTATAATTTAGTAAATCAGATGTTCACGGTACCTTGACCCCAAAAAGATGGAATTTGAACATAGTTTTGTTAACTGGGGCCCACCGCATAAAGAAACTCTGGTATGCATACATTTTTATGCATCCAGAGTCACTTCAGTGATTTATGTCTAAGGTATGTGGGTGTGCGCATTCAACCCCAACCCTTCGGGGGCGCAGGGCTTGGTCAGTTAGAGATGCGCGCACTCACTTACCTTAGACATAATTCCGAGCAAGACTCTTGATCAAAAATGCATTTAGAGGCTCTTTTTGCCCAGCTCCAGTGACCAAAACATGGTAAAACAGCCAAATGGTCGAAATTTCAAAATGCACAAAACTCAATTTTTTATTGATGAGAACACAAAAATAATGTCTTTTTTAAACTTTTGATGTGATTTTAGGTTGATACAGGGTGTCTGGAAACACTTTAAAAAATTTCATTTGGGGGTGGTATACTCCGGTAGGGTCAATAAGTCTTATTTTTCAATTTCGTTTCCGTTCCATGACTTCAAAAGAAATTAGATCACCCTGTAAAAATAGAATTTATCGACTGCCCTGTCTAACTTCAATGGAGGATACAGCATGGAGACAGCCCTGCTGTAACTAAAAAAGGGCAAGAGAGACAAGAGAAAAAGAGAATAAAAAACTGCAGCTGTAATGAAAAGATACTCAAAAAGGGGAGAACAAATTCCAGTAGGGCTGGCTTAGCGGGCCACGCTTTTTGCTCTCTAGCCGTTCGTTTGACAAGCTGTCTGGCCTGTTTTTTTCTATTCTTTCTTCTACTGCTCTCATACAAACAAACAAATAGAGTGGCCGGAGAGTGAGAGAGACTTCTTTTTCATCATCTTCTATTGCTGGCTGGCTGTCGCTGGTGTTCTTTTTGCCATATTGCTGAGCTGGCCAGAGGCTGTGTGTGTGCATGTGGGTGACATGAATGTTGATGGTGTTGAGCGCAATTCTATTTTTGCTTTATTATGTGCTTCTTACTTGCCTAGTTTTTACTGCTGCGAATGCTGCTAACCGTTTTAGAAAAGGTTAGTGCTGTGAGAAGTGAGAGATGGATTTTTTATTTTATCGAATTTTTGAATTATAATTTATCTTTCTGTTGAGTTGGATTGCGTAATTGAATAGTTGGCCGTATTCCACAAGGGGGTGTTTTGCCTTGTTACACTATACCCTTACTCCTCCCCCGGTTTTTATTTTATTTTTGCGGTCTTGGGCAGGGGTTGACCAGCGTATGTTAGGACGAACTTAAACATGAGTTTAAGATATGTTTAAGTCCTTAGGGCTGATGACCGCACCGGAATCCGGTTTCGGATTCCTGTCTGAACACCAAAAATCCGGCCCGGAATCCCTCCGGTCGATAAAAAAAAAACCAGAATCCGGCCGGATTTCCGGGTTTGATAACACCTATGGTAACTATACGTTGATAACTGTAGAATTTCTTATAAATTATACTAGAATTTCTACAGTTATCAAATCAGAAAATCCTGCCGCATTCCAGTTTTTTTGATCCACTGAAATCTCAATCCGGTAAAGTTTTACAAATCCAGTCGGGAATCCATCCGGTATCCCAAAGCATCAGCACTATAAGTGCTAATATACGATGGCCAGCCATTGCCTAAGGCAAAAAAATCAAAACAATAAACAATTGGGGGATCAAGGCAAAACCTCCCATCACCCTTCCCACCGTTCATTGTAAAATAAGGCCGAATAATTTGTAAAAAAAATAGTTTGATAAATAATAAGATAAAGTAGTGAATTCCTCGCAAAACGTGTTTTTAGGGTACATGACGACTCACAAAATCTCGAATTTACCCACACTCAACCGCCAATTTCTTAAATCGAGTCAGGAAAGAAGAAGAGTGAATACGCTGCCGATGTTTCTATGTGGAATGCTACGCTTTCCATACATGGCAATATTGAACATACATTTCATGGTGGCCACATACGGCTGGTTGGGGCATTAAGAAGCCCCAAACAGGATTTGTTTGGTGTCAGTCTCGCCCTGAGCGCCCTCACCCCTAAAAAAGGTGAAGTGATTTAGAAGTTTGATCGCAACTCACCTTAAAAAGGTGTTTGAGCAAAAATGTGCCTTAAAAATCTTACAAAAGTTACAAACCATTATTTTCCACAAAAGGTGGTCTTATATCGAGAGCCGCGGATCTTAAAAACTCGAGCCCACATCTCCAACCACAATTCCAAGTGAATAATTTGGTGCGTAGGTATTTGTCTCTTTTCGTGACATTTTTTGAATTCGCGCCTTTTTTAAACATTGATCTTGAGATTACAGGTTCAATTTTTACCAAATTTTACTTGCGATTTTACTGTTGCGATTTTACCGAAACTACAATACGGCATTTTACTATTATCAAACCTTCTTTAGAATGCTCGAATCAGTGAAAAAACAGGTTTTGGAACTCAAAAAGCCTAAAAAATATTTGTCTCAAATGGAGGACACTTGGTTAGGTTGGTGCATTGATCATCCAGTGGAACTTAAAGGGTATGCCCACGCTAATAAGAGGTGGTGCCCGGGGATTCAAATTTTTTCTGAAACATTAAACTTCATGGATTTTCAACTTGTTTCTAACAAACCACCCTAAAATAAAATTCTAGGCCTTGTTTTGTTAGAAACCAAGTTGGAAAATCCGTACAGAAGTTCAATGATTAGGAAAAAATTTTGAATTCACGGGCACCACCTCTTATTAGCGTGGGCATGCCCCTTTAAGAACTAGAATTTATAGAAAAACAATTTAAATGATAGGAGTTCTTCCCAAGACAAATATTAGTATTGTTCAAAAAAGGCGCGAATTCAAAAAATGTCCCAAAAAGGGACAACGCAGAATAATTTAGTGTTTTTATCTTGCTCATCATTTCATATCCCAAAGAAGTTGTACTTACATTCTCAACGCTACTGCTTTTTTGTTTCTTTATCGCTAGTTTGTTTACATTTTGAGTGAAACTGATAAAAATGGCAAAAATTGCTTTTTAATCAGGTTTACTTTTATTAGACCAAAATGTCAAAAAAAAGCAATACATCAACTCAGTGTTAGCTGAAATAGCAATATTTTTGCCCTAGTTTTCCCACAATTCTCTCATGACTAGTTGCGTGGAAGTTCACATTTGGTTAGCTACTTTTATAGCTAATTAAATTTACTATTAAGCTAGCGGTTCAAACACTTCATTCCCTAGAAAAAATGTAGTTACTTTTTTTATGTAAAGAGTTGTATATTTTACGAAGAAAAAATAAAGGAATTTTTTAATAAGATTTTTTATCTTAGTATTTATCTTTGGTTTTTTGTTAATTTAGTAGGAGGTCTGTTTCCATAAATAAATTTAGACTTTCACTCTTTTTTCTTGGTTTTTTTTTGTAATTAAGAAAGCATTTAAGTGAAGGTCTTGTTTTTAAAATAGTGAAGGTGTTTTTTGTGAGGGTGGAGAGGGAGGATGTTGATAAATAGTTCAAAATATAAGAATTTATCGTAGCTGGGATGGGGTCGCGATTACGGGGGTATCGGTTTTAAAAGAAGGAAATTTTATTTGTACCTCATGAGTTAATAAAAAAAATTACTGAAAAACAATTATCGGCACTACTTCGATGTACCCCCGGACAACTGGCAAAAGGCTTCAAAAGTGTCGGACCCTAGGTGGGAACAAACTTGAGGGGGTGTCGGATAAACGAGACTAGACCAGTGTTTTCGAAAACGAACACGAAATCCGGTTTACGAACGAATTTACGAAGCGAAATGAAAATGAAAAGCAAAGCGGAATGAATGCGAAAACGAATTCGTTTTCGTTTTGATTTCGTTTTCGTTGGGTGGCTGCGAACTCAGATCCCGGTAACTGAGAACACGGACAACTCAGCTTTGTGACAACTGATCTCAAAAGAAATTCATATATAGGTCAGCTCGGTTTGAAACAACTCACACATGTATAAGTTCTGATCTGATAACTGATGATCCGAAACTCAGCTAAAAACGATTAAAATCCCAAGTAACTGGTCTTAACACGATTCATTTTTTTGCGGACTCATCCCAAATAAAACTCATCTTCCTGACAATTGGGCGGGAAATAATTTGAATGTTTGAAATTGTCCTTTTGTACTTCCGAGCTGAATATTTTGTCTTGTTTGGTTAGACTCCCCTAGTTTATACTTACCGTATAACCTCTTTTAATCCCCCCGGGGGGATTATTTTTCAACCCTCCCAAAATCGGAAAAATTTTGAGTCGATCTCCAGATTTTCGGGTGAAAATCCAAAATCGAAAAAGCGGAACCGGTAGAGCTCATGGCAGTTAAGAAAACGCAAAAAACAGATTTGTAAAATATTTAGTTTAAGCTGAGATATAGGTCTATAAAGTCAGGGGGGGGGGATTATTAGAGGGGGTGATTAATAGAGGTTATACGGTAATTTATGGTTTATTCGATGAAAATTTGTCTTTGTTTGTGTGACAAATAGGTAGGTGCAATATTACTTTTTAGTATGGGTTTGGATCCACCTGAATGCACTGAAAAAATAAAACTTAGCCAAAATAAAAAAGCCACGTATTATGATTTAAAATCGCATAATGGAAACCGGTCCGTGAGGGCCAAAATTACTATTTTGCTCACCTAAACCCCAAACTTGGGCTCGGTACCACCTAGTCGGGTAACATCTTCAGAGTGGGATATCCACCTGGATAGCCTAAAAAAATAAAAATGTCTTTAAAATTAAAAACAACCCATTTTTCCTAGCCTAAATTGTTTAGGGAATTGGCTTTGTTAGGACCAAAATTACAATTTCACCCATCCGAACCTCAAAATCCAGGTTAGGTATCTCCTGGTCAGATGGATTTCCACCTGTATGACCTGAAAAATTAAAATTTCTTATGAATAAAAAATAAACCATTTTTTGACTGAAAATTGTGTGAGCAATTGGGTTTCTTATTCCAAAATTGCGATTTTACACACTCTAACTTCAAGGTACCACCTGGCCAGATGGATATCCACCTGGATGGCCTAAAAATAAAAAAACTTAATTTAAAAAAGTAATTTATTTTTCCAAACTAAAAAATTTGTGAGGGATTCGGCTTGTTAAGACCAAAAGTGCGATTTACCTACCCAACCCCAAACCTGGGATGGCTACCACCTGTACAGCTTGATATCCAGGTAACTCCAAAGTAGAGGTATATTCACCAGAGTTTCCATGATATTAAAAAACCGGGCATATCATTGATATGATACGGTCATATCATATCATATCAAATGACATTTCCCGGGGAGCATATCAAATCATGTCATATCAAGAGAAAAAATTCTACCCGCATATCAAACCATATCATGTCAACCCATGTATCATATCAGGGCCGTAATTTTTTGGCCATATCATATCAAATTATGCATATCATATCGACCCAGTATTTTGAACTACCGTGTAACCTCTTTTAATCCCCCATAAGGAATTACTTGTTGTAAATCAAAAACGGCCTTAACTTCGATATTCTCTATTCCGGCATTTTCAGCACCAATCGAAAGGATTTTCAGCTATTCAAGCATGGCGACTAACTACAAGCGGGCCAAAACATCATTCACCTATTTGAACGCTCAGTTGATAGTTTCGCTCAATAGCTTCCTCTAATCATTTTATTTGCTTTGTTGACCTCTTTACTATCTGATTTTTTTGTTTTGGGTAATGAATGAAGAAATATATGAAAACTTCTTATTGTTTTGACTAATCTTTTTTTGTTGAGAGGTTAAACACGGTAATTTGCGCCAGCAATTAAAAATAATCATAAACAAAAATTTGGAGCGCCTATCATATCATGCAGTTTGACACTCTTTTGATATCAACCCATATCATATCATATCAGCATCAAATCACGAGGAAAATTCTGAAAACAATATCAAATCATATCATATCAAATTGAAATTTTTTGAGGTGTATCATATCGTATTATATCAAGCGAAAAATTCTGGCGCGCGTATCATATCAAAACATGTCATATCAACCCCTGTATCATATCATATCAACCCCCCAAAAAGCATCTCATGGAAACTCTGATATTCACCCAAATGACCTGAAGTTTTTGAAAATTCAAACGCTGTCTTTTTAAATCTAAAATTATGGTAAAAAAAGGTATGCGCCCAGGTTGATTCGAAACAGCAACATCTACATAACGCCTTAGAATCGCTCAGAACTGCATCCAGAGTGACCAAAGCAAGTGGTCGTCCACTTGGATAAATATCAAACCGAATTTCCCCCAGAATTTTACGTATAATAGGATGGTTTATTTTGAAGTTGACTAACTTTTCATTTTCAGGCCATCCAGGTGGATATCCACCTACCCAGTTGGTACCCACTTCTCGCTCAAGGGTCCGGGGTAGGTAAAATCGTAGTTTTGCTCTCATCAAACAGGACTTGTTAGACGATTTTACGTACGATAGAGTTGTTTTAATTGAAAATTTGCAAAATTTTTGAATTTTATATGAAACTGCACAGTCAAAAGGCACCAACAGGCTGCGTAAAGGATGAAAGGATCGAGAAACGAACCTGTATGACACGAAAAGACAGAAAGCCTAAAAGTTCGACGTTGAATTACAAGAGGGTCAAGTTGCCACAAAATCAAATTTTATTTGAAGTGAATTCTCACATAATTCAAAATTTTCGCGCCCAATTGTCAAAAAGATGAGTTTTAGTTGCGATGAGTCCGCAAAAAAAAATGAATTCCACATTGGGCGGGTGTTCAAAAAGATCAGTATAATTGCGTTGAGTTGACCTATATATGAGTTTCTTTGGATATTAGTTTTCGAAAAACTAAGTTGTCTGTGTTCTCAGTTTTCGGGATCTGAGTCCGTAGCCACCCGTTTTCGTTTTCGCTTTCGTTTTCATTTCGTTTTCGTTTTCACTTTGAATTAGAGTTCGTTTTTGGTTTCGCTTTGCAATTTTGTTTTTGTTTTCATTTTGAAACGGATTTTGTTTCCGTTTCGCTTTGATTATGCATTTTGATTTCGATACTTTAGTTTTTTTCACTGTCGTTACCAATCTTATTTTCAGGCTCAGTGAAACAGAATATTTAAATGGACTCAATCAAGTCATCGTCATGCAGTTCCAAAAAAAAAGGAGGCCGTCAACGAGATGCGGTTTGGGGTAATTTTTTGGAAGAAACAAAATTGGCCGGAGAAGTGGAGCCGGAGCGGAAATTTCGTTTTCATTTCATTTTGAAATTTCGCTTTGATTACATTTCGCATTGGTTTCGTGTTCGTTTATGAAAACACTGGACTAGACTATATATGGAGGGGAAGGGACAAAATAGGGGCCACTTCAGAGGGCTACTTTTGAGGGCATTAAAGGGGGGGGGGCACTGGCAAAAAAAGTAAAGATGGCTTGAGAGTTTGGGATGCGCGCACTCAATTACCTTAGACATGATTCTGAGCAAGACTCTTGATCAAAAATGCATATAGAGTCTCTTTTTGGTGGATGGGGATGTTGGTGATTGTATCATAGTAGCGTCCAATTATCTCCCTTGTATGCCGGGACGTATCCGAAGGCTAACCTGGCTAAAGATACCAATTTAGCCTCTCTTCGTCGGCTACCAAGATTGTCCTATGCGATAAGGAGGCAATTCTCAAGGCAATCGATGAAATCGGAGGCATCACCCTCATAACCCGGTATCTTCTCTTCCTGGCTGTGGACCAGTCTTCCAATTTTCGGCACTTTTTTTACTTCCGATTCCGATTTTCATTCCGACTTTTTAAGTCTTCCGTCCACCTCTGCTGTGAGACTTTTCACCCTTATGAATTAATCCACAAATGCTTTTTTCACTTAGTGTAAACTGCTTTCTATAGAGTTGTTATAGAGAGGTCGAGGTTTTTGTTCAGCAAGCCCTTTTTCATTTACTGATCTGAAAAACGTGTCACAGTCGACTCTCGGTATAACGACCACTCAACAGATTTCTTTCGAACAAGAAGAATAAATTTTATCACAAAACTTGCACTTGTTCTAGTAGCTGAAGGCCTGGAATTATGTTTTGCTTGTTTTATCCTGTTCATAAGCATCTCAACCAGAGATTACAAGTCTATTTGTTTGCCTAGTGCAAACACCCACTGTTTTGGTTAACAGAAAAATGATTTTTGTGCAGACTTTTTTGAGACCATCCAATTTCCAGGAATGACAGTCGAATTTTTAAGCTCTTTTTGTTTTCCTAGTTCTCGTGGAAAAAGGCAGTAGACACTTGAAGTGCTGTCTATTACGGATTTTTCAAAATTCTTTGAGACCGAAATGTGGCTTAAATGGTTAAATTAATTTAGTTTTCAGACAATTTTTCGTTCTATATTTATTTAGGTTCTACCGGAGAATCCGGTCCCATTTTTGCCTTGGTCCCTCCTGTTGTTTTTTTTTTGCCTTGGTCCCCCTGTTGTTTTTTGGAATGTCGAAAATCTATCTTATCGCATTTATTATAATTTTCTCCGATATTCTCTTCACTTGACAGATAGAACAGCTGACGTAGTCGGATTGTAGCAAACTGAAGCCTTTGACTGAGGTGATCACGCTCGACAAGAAACAATTGCATAATGCCGATCTACAACTAATTCCAATTACATTCCAAAAAATAACAGGGGGACCAACGCAAAAATGGGACCGGATTCTCCGGTAGAACCTTTATTTATGTTAAGTTCTTATTTCTCATATTGCATTTTTTGATATAGGAAAACCTTAAATTTTTTAAATATTACTGCAAACTTTTCTTAAAATTTTCGACCACTCATTCACAAACCCGAAAAACCATTCCATGGCCAGTGAAATTCCACTCAGGGTGGTATTTTTACATTTACAAAAACTTGTTAAATTAAAGCTGAAAACGAAAATTGTTAAAATTACAATTTTTTTTCTAAATTTCGTTTTCAGCTATAACTTAACAAGTTTTTGCTGTAATCTGTAAAATGTGAAAACATAATCTTGAGCGCAATTTCACTGGCTATCGAATAGTTTATTGGGTTTGTAAATGAGTGGTCGAAATTATTAAGAAAAGGTTGCAGCAATATTTGGGTTAATATCAGGGTTAATCTTATGAGTGCCCATTTGGTCACAAGGAAAAACTTCTTTTTTAGTGTAATAATTTTATTTGCATGTTTATACTCATTCGAAAGCTCTTTTAATGGCGGAGGACCTTTCGCAATTAGATTTGAAGATTGTTGTGAAAAAAATAGAGATTTTGCCCTTTCAAAGTGAAAAGTGGATTTATATTTGAATTTCAAAATACGATATAGGCGCCTGCTATAGCTTAGGCAAAGGTAGGACAGCGTATGTTAGGAAGAACTCAACGATAAGTCTTAGATACGTTTGAGTCCGTCCTAACATACGCTGGCCTACCCTTGCATAAGCCTAAGCCTAACAAATCCCATAAAAACAACAGGCCCAAGGCAAAAAAACCCCATTGAGGGATAGAGCCAATAAAGCGCTCGATTTGGATGGGTAACGCATTTGAGTACATGTTTGGTCACAAAGAAAAACCTTTTTTAGTGTAATAATTTTATTTGCATGTTTATACTCATTCGAAAGCTCTTTTAATGACGGAGGACCTTTCGCAATCAGATTTGAAGATTGCTGTGAAAAAAATTGAGATTTTGCCCCTTGAAAGCAGAGATTTCCTGATATCAGAAAATCTGATATGATAGTGAAATGATATGATATGATATACCCTATCATATCATTCGGCATCATATCACATCATATCACCATCATATCAGACGAAAATTCAGGGACGCATATCATATCACTATCATATCAGACGGAAATTTCAGACACCCATATCATATCACTATCATATCAGACAAAAATTTCGGGACCCATATCACCACCATATCAGATTCCCACAATTTCCCATGCTCCATTTTCTCTCCTTCTTCAAACCAATTCCACCCTCTTTTACGGACGCCGAAATTATGGAAGCCACTACTGAAGAGCCAATAGCAACCAGAGGGCAGTGGAAGGGCAAAGGAAAAACCGTGATTCTCTCTATTTCGGGCACCCATATCATATCAATATCATATCAGACGAAAATTTCCGGCACCCATATCATATCACTATCATATCAGATGCTGAAAATCGATATCAGGAAATCTCTGCTTGAAAGTGAAAAGTGGTGGTTTTCAGGGTTAATCTTATGAGTACCCATTTGGTCACAAGGAAAAACTTTTTTTAGTGTAATAATTTTATTTGCATGTTTATGCTCATATGAAAACTCTTTTAATGACGGAGGACCTTTCGCAATCAGATTTGAAGATTGCTGTGAAAAAAATTGAGATTTTGCCCCTTGAAAGTGAAAAGTGGTGGTTTTCAGGGTTAATCTTATGAGTACCCATTTGGTCACAAGGAAAAACTTTTTTTAGTGTAATAATTTTATTTGCATGTTTATGCTCATATGAAAGCTCTTTCAATCGCGGAGGACCTTTCGCAATTAAATTCAAGAATTAATGTGAAAAAATTGAGGTTCTGCCCTTTCAAATTGAAAAGTGGATTTATATTTCGGGTACCCAAACCACGTATATGGGACCAGAACCACCAGCGGGTACCCAAACCACGTATATGGGGCCCGAACCACCAGCGGGTACCCAAACCACGTATATGGGGCCCGAACCACCAGCGGGTACCCAAACCACGTATATGGGGCCAGAACCACCAGCGGGTACCCAAACCACGTATATGGGGCCAGAACCACCAGCGGGTACCCAAACCACGTATATGGGGCCCGAACCACCAGCGGGTACCCAAACCACGTATATGGGGCCCGAACCACCAGCGGGTACCCAAACCACGTATATGGGGCCAGAACCACCAGCGGGTACCCAAACCACGTATATGGGGCCCGAACCACCAGCGGGTACCCAAACCACGTATATGGGGCCCGAACCACCAGCGGGTACCCAAACCACGTATATGGGGCCAGAACCACCAGCGGGTACCCAAACCACGTATATGGGGCCCGAACCACCAGCGGGTACCCAAACCACGTATATGGGGCCAGAACCACCAGCGGGTACCCAAACCACGTATATGGGGCCCGAACCACCAGCGGGTACCCAAACCACGTATATGGAGCCCCAGTAACTAGCGGGTACTCCAGCGCTGGATCTGTCTGTCTGTACTATGTCACAAAAAAAGATTAGGGGTGTTCCGTTAATCAGATCGCAAATCTAATTACACCATTCGACTCAGCGTGGTCGATTTACTGTCTGAAAAAATTATGAAAAGTTGAATTCGACTGTCTCAAAAAAAGTTATGGCCTGTTGAAAGGTCCCAATAACCACAGGGGGGACCAAGGCAATTTTGGGTGTTTTTTGGAGTGCCTTGGGGGACCAAGGCATGGGTTTTAGGTTCAAATCCTGGTGGTAGCATCTTATATAGTATTTGGCATGTGTTGGTGGGTGGGTGGGTGTTTGGTTAACCCTTTTTCACTTCGAAGGCCAGAACGGGTCGTAGATAGCGAAATCACTTTTGTCGCTAATACCATCGTGTTCCCCAGAATGTCAGCCTTCGTTTAAAAAAAGAACAGGCGAAAAATGAGTTCTAATAGGGGATATACCTATTTTTATGAATGAAGTCATAGCCCCTCATTGAAATTTCGAAATAACTGTACTATACAAATAACTGTACTGTACTTTACTATAGAGGCGCCGATAGGCGCCTGTGGTCCCTAGTTTTTCAATATTTTAACATCAATATATGGCTAATTTTTTTAAAATTCATTAATATATGTTTTTTTTGCCGATTGTTTTAAAATGCAAAATCAATGTTCTGAGTAATTTTAGTTTGAAGCGAAATGGTCTCAGGCTGTCTGGCAATACTAAAATTACCTTTGTGTAGACCATAGACAACTAATTGTTCTCTGCAGTCCCCTTTCAAGATATACTTGTGTGTGTATGTGATTGAAATAAGGAATTTGTTTACTTCCGCTGCTCCCACCTCTGTTCATATATCTGGTGGAAGAGAACACCAACATCACCCTCCACCATAATTACTATCATCCTCTACCCCTACTCCACTGCCACTTTTTCATGCCATTTCCCCCAGGCATGGGGTGGACTGCAAAGTGGCTCAGGTTAAATGCCAAACTAAGGGGCTTTAAACTCGTGTAGCGTAATTCCTGTGTCTGCTTAGGTGTGACTCATACTTTTTTGCACCTGATGTTTTTTATGTATTTAATATATATTATTTATGTAAAAAAAATTACTGGTCTGTTTGCTATTTGCAAAAAAAATTCCATGGCTGAGAAAACTCACCATATTTATTCTAATAGAACGACAGTCTCTATTTGAACGACAGAGGTCGAGGGGTTTTGTTGAAAAATAGAACGACATCTCGTTCTATTAGAATAAATACGGAATGTTGTGTAAATTTTGTTTAAAAGACTTCAGCAAATTTTATGCTTTCAAGAATGGTAATAAACAAGGGACCTATACGAGCTGTGTTTTTTAATTGTGAGTCATTGAAAATTTCAATACGTTTTCTTTAAGGACCATGCTTGTCGATGACAATGGCAATTTGGCAAATTCAAATTAAATGAGTCGTATGTGAGCACATCCCAATCAGGGTGGTATCCTCAGCCGGCTGAAGCCAGCCGGCTGATGGCTGAGGTAATCGTGGATTATACAACCCTGCTATTAATCCACATGATAGATTTCGGATTGTTTTTATGTCAGTAAAGCTAAGTAAAATAATAGAACAGGGTAGCTCATTGTTATTTTTAAGCTATTCAGGCATTTTAACTATTTCTGTAATCTTCGAATAATTGTTGTTATTATGATGTTATTATAGTATTGGGTATTAACATAAGTTCCAGGAACGCTCGTGCGACCTTTTTTTTGGTGCAATTTTTAAAATTTGATCTCTAAGACTCAAAATATTTTGGGAACTTGTTGGGTTGGGGGGCGGGTTTTTCACTTATTTAAAAATAGTGTTTAAACGACTCCCAAGTAATTTTTATATGCTTAAAACGATGAAAAAAGTTATTTTCTAACATTTTTCCACACAAAAAGTGAATTTTTTGAAAAAATTGTTTTTGACCAAAACTTGACTTTTTTCTTGGGGTACCAAGGTAAACTACTTTATATTAGGATATTCTACCGCGTTTTGGTCACTGGAGCTGGGCAAAAAAAAAGCCTCTAAATGCATTTTTGATTAAGAGTCTTGCTTGGAATCATGTCTAAGGGTAAGGGTATTTGTTAATTGTTGTTAGAAATTTGGTTTTTGTCTTTTCTTTAACGTCTTTTCTTCAAGTAAAATTTTGGTCAAAAAATTTTTTTTTTGAAAAAATCAGATTTTTGTGTCGAAAAGTATCGCAAAACAACTTTTTTTTTTATCGTTTTAAGCATATAAAAATTACTTAGAAGACGTTCGAACACTATTTTGAAATCAGTAAAAAACCCGCCCCCTCAACACAATAAGTGCCATATTTTGCTTATAAATTGATGTTTCCCGCCATCAGAATGAAGAAAATGGAGAAAAAAATTTTTGTTGCGTTTTTCGGTGGTCCCCCCTTTGGTCATTTATTACCCAATAAATTTTTTGAATTAGAAACAGCAAATCCGGAATTCTGACACCAGAATCGTAAATCAGCGTACCCGATTTTCTTACAAAACTAGTCTTGAAATTTAAAATTGTCTGTCATATTTTAAATTTCGTTCGAGACAATAAATTTTTTTGAATGTTTATTGTTTCGAACTGAATTTAAAATATGTCATCCAATTTCAGATTTTTAGATTAGTTTTGTAAGAAAATCGGGTACGCTGATTAACGAATCTGGTGTCAGAATTCCGGATTTGCTGTTTCTAATTCAAAACATTTATTGCGTAAAATGCAATGCATTGTCTTGTTTGGTAGAAGCTGCCAGAATAGACCAGTTTCGTCGGCGTTGAAAACATCATCAGGTGAAAATTGCGCCAGCGCCTCACAAAGCACTTGCTGCTGCCACTCGCCTAGAGAACTGACGTCCACTGCACCGGCTTCTCCCTGGACATCTTTGAAGCGAATACCATGTCGATTTTTTGAATTTTCCAGCCATCCTTTGCTTGCCTCAAATTCGACTAGTCCGAGCTGATCTGCGATCGTCAGCGCCTTTTCCTAAGACAAAGAGACAAATTAACACGATAAAGGAATAAATCTATTCACCTTCAAGAGATCTCCACTTATTGGAATGTTTTGACTTCGAGCTTGCTTGTGCCAAATAACGAGAGCTTCCTCCAACCGATCATGTTTTCCTGACTTAAGATGAGTCCGCTTTGCGCTGCTGCCACCGTCGATTGCTGTGAATACTGCATTTTTCTCAATTAGAATTCCGCGGATTGTAGTTCTTGGAAGATCCAATTGTTTCGCTAAAGCCAATTGATTGCTGCTTTTCATAGATACTTCGATTATAGCTTTCTTCTCTTCCAGAAAAATGGCGCGTCGCTTGCGAGGAGTGCTCATGGTACAATATCTAAAAACAAAGGTATGCGGTAGAACTTTTTATAACAGAATACTAATGCTTTCATGTTTTCACAAATCAGACAGTATAACCGAGCAGAAAAACAAAAATGTGCAAACTTATCGAATACGAACATTAAAAATATACCAGGTGACGTCAAATCGAGGGTATGCTTCACTAGATTTTAGATTTAACCAACCAAATCGATCCAGGGGTGACGTTAAATCGAGGGTTGACTGTATAAACCTGATTATAAAAAGTATGAAGGGCCAAAGTAGTCCGGACGAGGAGTACCCATGTTGGGGTAGGATGGGATAACTAAGTGGTGGTAGCCAAGAGGGGTTACCCAGGCGAAGGTAGACAGGAGGGAGTAGCCAGGAGAAGGTACCCAGGTGAGGGTACATAGGTGGGAGTGCCCAGGAGGGGGGTACCAAGGTGAAACACTCCGGATGGACCACTCAGGTGGTGGTACCCAGGAAAGAAACCCACGTGGGGGTATACTGTTGGGGGTACTGAGATAGTGCTACTCAGGACTGATAATCAATTTGGGGGTACAGGGGTAATACCCCTACCCTTTACCCCCTCACTATTGATTACCGTCAAATTGGTTACGGGTTAAAGGGTAGAGGGTAGAGAATAAGGGGTTAATTCTACCCTCACCCCTAACCCGTAATCAATAATACCCTAAGGCTTAAGGGGTAAAGGGTAATATACACATTATTGATTAGCTAGTAAAGGGTAAAGGGTAGGGTAGGGGGGTAAAGGGTAGAACTATTGATTACCAAAATGGGGGTAGTGGGTAAAGGTTAGAAATATTTATTACCAAGGGGGTAAAATCAGGGTAGTCATTGTACAATTCATCCAAACCAAAGCTAATCGTCCTTGACAACCATGACAACCATCCACGACAACAATCCGTCTAATGTAGGGTACAACTATTTCCTATTTAAAAGTTAAAGCAATGTCAAAGGGCGGAGGCGAAACAATTCGACAAAACTATCATCATGTCTACATTAATTACGACACTCTCTCCTTTATTCAACAAAGCCAACAAAACAAAATTCACGAGTACCCATACATATCCAATCCAAGCGGATCAACGTCATTTACGCTAGACAAGCGAACAATGAAATGAAAATAAAAATGTGAAAGCCCTCACATAATGCGAAAATAATGCATTTTTGAACTTTCCGGCAAAAAACTGGGTCTAAGAAGTCGATTTAGGCAGAGAAATATAACAAAAGACTGAGGGGGTAGAATCTTTAACCACCCCCTGCAAGGGGTAGAGATTTTAGGTCAAAAAGTGTACCCGGGGTAGAGAGTCGGTAATCAATAGTTGCGGGTAGAACTATTGATTACCGAGAGGGTAGGGGTAGGGGGTAATACCCTACCTTTACGCCCTACCCCTTGGTACTGATTACCAAAATGAGGGGGTAGGGGGTAAAGGGTAATAGGGGGTAGAAACTATTGATTACCACCTAACTATTGATTACGACTATTGATTACGGGTTAATGAAGGGGGTAAAGGGTAGGGGTATTACCCCCGTACCCCCAAATTGATTATCAGTCCAGGTGTAATGATACCTAGATAGTGCCCAGGTGGTTGTACTCAGGTAGTGATACTTAGGTGTTGGTACTGAGGTAAGCTTTTATGGCACCTTTAAGTCGCGATGGTGTGTGGACGTGCCGCGAATGCGGCTGGCGCCTTCCTAGTAAAGTTATTCCATTACGAATACTCGATTCTATGTAATTTGATTTAAAAATTGCTAATAAATTCGGATATGGCCTTTAATAAATACGTTATTACCGTATTTCCTCTAATAAGCACCCACCCCTAACTTTGAGGACCTTTATCTCAACCAAGAGCAAATATTTAGCATTGCTGTTTTTTGCATTTTCTTAACTCCCACGAGTTCTACCGATTCCGCTTTTCATATTTTGGTTGAGCACTCGAAATTTTCGAGATCGACTCCAAATTTTTCAGATTTTTGAAGGTTTGAAAAATAAGCGCCCATGGGCTCTTTTTAGAGGAAATATGGTATGCATGTTTGGTACCAAACAAATTCTCAGAGTGTCTTCTATCGAACACAAAAAAGTCTCCACAACTTACTTAAAATCAAAAAAGTTATGTTGTGAACAAATCGCGCGGCGAATTCGGGACACCCTGTACATCTTTTCAACTTTTTGCCAACATCATACATCTTATTTTCAGGCATTTTCAACGTGTTTCAGATGTAATCAGGGTCTAACTAAGCACTTATCTATAATTTATTTATACTACTATTGTTATTCTTGACCGATTTCAAAACTTCTAATTGATTGCAACCTTCAATGAACACCAACCCCAACTTTCCTGGCTTTCAAGCCAGCAATTCTCAGACCCCGTGTGCCAGAGGGGGCACTTCCAGCAGCAATTCGTTTGAAGGAATGGCGTCTAGCTACATGCAAGACACAAGGCAAGCTTTTTATACGAGCCAGCTTAATTACCTGTTATTTTTGGTCGGTAACCTATTTACTGCTTTAACTGCTCACTCATTTACTGTCTAGTGTCCCCCCTAGCAACAACAATATATATAGCAGGACTGTGACTGGTCTTAATTATTGTAAGCGTTTCCGCTAATTAAAAAAAAACCTTTTGCTGAGAGTATTTCTTTGGAGTATATTGGGAAAATGTTTAAATTTGGCTTAGTCACCAATGCAATCTTAATTATGAGAATGAAGTAAAATCAGCCCTCGAAACTACCTTTATACAGGGTGGCGCAAGAAATTCGGCCGATTTCAAAC
Organism: Ditylenchus weischeri; assembly: GCA_029231635.1. NCBI lineage: Eukaryota > Metazoa > Nematoda > Chromadorea > Rhabditida > Anguinidae > Ditylenchus > Ditylenchus weischeri. Next base: position 121,021 of record JAMRYI010000313.1, read on the forward strand.
ATCCATAACTTTTGTTCTGACACGATTTCGAAATTCTGTAAACGCAGAACACCTTAGAATTACGGGCGCTTTCATTTGGCATCAAAACCGGAGAAAAAAAATTTTCGACAATTTTTGACTTTTTTGCCTTGGTCCCCCCTTTTGTCCAAAATTAAAAAAAATTATGGTCCAAAACTAATTTTGGACCAAAGGGGGGACCAAGGCAAAAAAGTAAAAAATTGTCGAAAATTTTTTTTCTCTGGTTTTGATACCAAATGAAAGCGCCCATAATTCCAAGGTGTTCTGCGTTTACAAAATTTCGAAATCGTGTCAGAGCAAAAAGTTATAGATGTTTGAAATCGGCCGAATTTCTTGCACCACCCTGTTTTAAGGGTTTTGATATATCCAGGGTATAACTCCTCTGATTTTGTTAGAAACATAACCAAATCTGTCAGATTTTAGGTGCCGATTCATCAAGGGTGCCGTTATTTCAAGGGTTGACTGTACTTCCATAATGTAAAGAGGGAATTATTGGGCCATATTACCAGGCCAAAACTTTAGAAAATTTTAGCATAGACTAGTAGCAACATTCACATTTGTGGATAATACAAAATTTGGTAGCTTGTATACAATATGTTTACAGGAATCTGTACTTGAAATCAAAGCAGATTTTTTAAGGCTTTTGTTCGGGTGCCCTTCCAGAAATAAATAACTAAAAACTATAAAACACTTCAATTGCCTTGGTAGCGCAACACCAGAGCAGCTGACGCCGGCAAAAGTTGGTCATGGGCTCTATCCCCACACATACACACTTAAGTGGTGGTTTTTCCCCAGAAATACAACCTTTCAAGACATTTTTCACATATTCAAACCACAGAAAAATAATAAAAATTAAGATTAATAAGAAAACTAAGATTAAAAGATTTTCAAACAGTTGTGACAAATTTTTTTAAAAATTGTATTACAGATAAATAACACTTTTAATAACACAATAAATAACACAATATATGCTACATTTTCGGAGGATCATTCTATTAAAGACTGTTAGCGGTATTTTTTTAACAATAAAAATTATTTTTACAAATCTTTTTTCTGTTCAAAATTATTAAAATTTGTGTTTTGCTTTTTAAAAATTGGAACTTTTTGAAACCATATTCCCCAGTGGCCAATTTGACAATAAATAATGTATTACCAGTGCATTTAATTTTTTCAAAATTTTCTACTCCTATTGCTAAAATTTCAAAAAATTTACATGTTCTATAAATTTATGGGCTCTAGTGGAGAATCCGTGCCCAAAATATGCCTTGGTCCACCCTGTTGTTTTTCCGTGAAAAAGAGCTTGGTCCCCCCTGTTGTTTTTGAATTAAAAAATTTGTTAGAACTTACTTGTCCTACAACGATATTTTTGGGGCTAAACATTAGGGCTAAACATTTTTGGATAACAAAAACAACAAGGGGGACCAAGCTCCTTTTCACGAAAAATCAACAAGGGGGACCAAGCTCTTTTTCACGAAAAACAACAAGGGGACCAAGCTCCTTTTCACGAAAAAAACAAGGGGGACCAAGCTCCACGAAAAACAACAAGGGGGACCAAGCTCTTTTTCACGAAAAAACAACAAGGGGGACCAAGCTCTTTTTCACGAAAAACAACAAGGGGACCAAGCTCCTTTTCACGAAAAATCAACAAGGGGACCAAGCTCTTTTCACGAAAAACAACAAGGGGACCAAGCTCTTTTCACGAAAAACAACAAGGGGACCAAGCTCTTTTTCACGAAAAACAACAAGGGGGACCAAGCTCTTTTTCACGAAAAACAACAAGGGGACCAAGCTCTTTTTCACGAAAAATCAACAAGGGGGACCAAGCTCTTTTCACGAAAAACAACAAGGGGGACCAAGCTCTTTTTCACGAAAAAACAACAAGGGGGACCAAGCTGTTTTTCACGAAAAAACAACAAGGGGGAAGCTGTTTTTCACGAAAAACAACAAGGGGGACCAAGCTCTTTTCACGAAAAACAACAAGGGGGACCAAGCTGTTTTCACGAAAAACAACAAGGGGACCAAGCTCTTTTTCACGAAAAACAACAAGGGGGACCAAGCTCTTTTTCACGAAAAATCAACAAGGGGGACCAAGCTCTTTTTCACGAAAAATCAACAAGGGGACCAAGCTCTTTTTCACGAAAAACAACAAGGGGACCAAGCTCTTTTCACGAAAAACAACAAGGGGGACCAAGCTCTTTTCACGAAAAACAACAAGGGGGACCAAGCTCTTTTCACGAAAAAACAACAAGGGGGACCAAGCTCTTTTCACGAAAACAACAAGGGGGACCAAGCTCTTTTTCACGAAAAACAACAAGGGGACCAAGCTCTTTTCACGAAAAACAACAAGGGGACCAAGCTCTTTTTCACGAAAAACAACAAGGGGACCAAGCTCTTTTCACGAAAAACAACAAGGGGGACCAAGCTCTTTTTCACGAAAAACAACAAGGGGACCAAGCTCTTTTCACGAAAAACAACAAGGGGGACCAAGCTCTTTTCACGAAAAAACAACAAGGGGGACCAAGCTGTTTTTCACGAAAAACAACAAGAGGGGGGACCAAGGCATATTTTGGACACGGATTCTCCATCAGTACCAATTTATGCTTATTTCTGGTTCTGAGAAAAAAAATTCGTCGTTAGTGCTTGTGCAGACGTAAACAACTTTGAAAAAATTATTTGTGTTATATATATTTTTTCATATATAAAATGTTATATATAAAAGGGTCTGTTACAGCCACGTTTGTCGACCAGCATCTAGAACACACCCACCCCAATATAGGACATTTGCATAGAGTCAAAGAGAGATCATCCTTTTTATGCACATACACACTAAACCTTTTTTCTATTTTTCTCTTAAAAAGATGGGGAGAAAAAAACGCTGTGTTCGCTAAAAAACGGCAAAAAACAACTTTTTATATCTATTTCTGGTGTACTACATGCAACCCATAGAGGCTACGTTGTTTAGCAGCCAAAAAAGCTTATTTTCTATAATTAAAGCTAGTTCTATTATTTTAATTTTTTGTGATCACTACCACTTTTCTCTCAGAATGAAGTATTGTTTGCAAATTCCAGAAAGTTTTCGTGTAATTTTAAAAAGTAACAAAAATTCCAAAAATTATTAAAAAAGGGCCAATTCTGGAATACCCACTCCAGCATTTTTTCCTTAAATCTCCCTAGTTGCTTTTTTGCTTTTCACAATGAATTTGTAACATTAAAAAAGCAAATAAAACTCAAGAAAAAAGCAAAAATAAATTTCAAAAAAATCAGCTTGGGGGAGCAAGGCAAACTGCTGGGGTGGGTGTTCCGAAATCGACTGGAATGGTTGTTCCAGAATTTAGCCATAAAAATAAATAAAATAAACAGCTCCAATATTTTTTCGCAAAAAAACCAAAATTTAGTTCGGAATTTTTTCTCAAACACCAAAAATTGCGACGTCAATACCATTTAAAATTTTGTTTGCGTTTGTGTGTTGAACTTCAAGACTGCCAGCTAATCAAACACTTTGAGAAGCTGAAATTCTCAGTCACTACGCTTTTTGCGTCCTACTTTGTCACGCATTTTTGAAAAATTGCGCACCTTAAATTTGTTTGAACAAAAGTGAAATTTTTCGCATAGCCCTTAAATTCTCTTCAAAAAATCGTCATTTGTTTGAAAGGAGTTCGTAAACACTATTTTGTTATCTGCTCTTTCAAAAGCAAGTGTTATTATTGCTCATTTTTAATGTCTTTTTTCTACTTCCCTTCTAGTGTAATATCAGGGTAATAGTGGTATTGAGTTGGAGTGGAAAAGACGCTCTCACTTGCCAACCAACTGCTCACTTTTTTGTAAGAAAGTTCAATTAATTTGGATGAGAAGTCAAATTTATCACATTTGCCAGTTGATAGTCTAATAGAGCAGCCCCCCCCCTTGATTCAAAAACGGGTTTGTGACATTGCGTTTTTACCCACTTTTTGAAGACTGCTCTTAGGCAAGTTACCACTCATTTTGTAGCTCATCTCGCTGGCTACAAGTTGAGGCGTAACTTGCCTAAGAGCAGTCTTCAAAGTCTGGGTAACAATGAATCAATGGACCGCCCTATCAGAATAATTTCGGTATTTTGTTGAGTCTCTTGCAAGAGGTTGTTTTTTACTCGCCCAAGAGAGTTTGGTCTCATTAGATAGCCAATATGGGACTTTTGATCAAAATTGTTGAAATTTCGGGACTATAGCCAGAAACATCTGGATAAAAAAGATATTAAAGTACAGTCGTCTCTCGGTTTAGTGTAGTCTCGATTTAATGTATACTTTTTTACGATTTGGTTGGTTAATTTAAAAATATAAGGAACCATACGTTCGATTTAGTGTACTCTGGACTTAGTAGAACTTTCCATTTAGTGTATATTTTTCTCGGTCCCAACAAAGAAAACAGCTCTGGATTTAGTGTATTTTTTCTAATTTGATTAAAATTGCTGTTTCTAAAATGTACATGTATTTTTTTATAGATTAATCACTAAATATTCCAAAAAGCTACCTGTAATTACTTTAACCAATCAAATATCTCGATATAGTGCGGTCGCTTAGTGAGTGTTGACTGTATAGTGAGAGTTGACTGTATAGTGAGAGTTGACTGTATAGTGAGAGTTGACTGTATAGTGAGAGTTGACTGTATAGTGAGAGTTGACTGTATAGTGAGAGTTGACTGTATAGTGAGAGTTGACTATATAGTGAGAGTTGACTGTATAGTGAGAGTTGACTGTATAGTGAGAGTTGACTATATAGTGAGAGTTGACTGTATAGTGAGAGTTGACTATATAGTGAGAGTTGACTGTATAGTGAGAGTTGACTATATAGTGAGAGTTGACTGTATAGTGAGAGTTGACTATATAGTGAGAGTTGACTGTATAGTGAGAGTTGACTGTATAGTGAGAGTTGACTATATAGTGAGAGTTGACTGTATAGTGAGAGTTGACTATATAGTGAGAGTTGACTGTATAGTGAGAGTTGACTGTATAGTGAGTTGACTATATAGTGAGAGTTGACTGTATAGTGAGAGTTGACTATATAGTGAGAGTTGACTGTATAGTGAGAGTTGACTGTATAGTGAGAGTTGACTGTATAGTGAGAGTTGACTGTATACCAAACCATTTGATAACTTCATTGTAATGAAAAATATGACAGTCGCACTATGTTGAGAGTACACTTTCGGCCAGGAACGGAGAAAAGGCGCACAATATTCAAAGTCACACTATAGCGAAAGCGCACTATAGCGAGGGTATAGTTGCTTTATATTTAAAGTGAACCAAGCCAATAATCGCTCAAGACGCACTGTACCCAGAGTCGCACTATATCGATAGTTGAGTGTACAGTCGAAACTCCCATTAACATACACGCTTGGGACCGGGACTTCCCGTATGTTAACGAGAGGTGTATGTTAATGGGGGAGTATGTTAATGAGAGAGCCAGATTCCATAATTTAGCTCAGCGTATGTTAATAGGAGAGTCCGTTCAATTCCAGCATAAAATATTTATTCAAACAAACGAAAATCTACAACAATTAAATCAAGGATTAGGCGCGAAATATTCAACAATTGTTCTCTGCTTCAGTTTCTTCATCCTTTCTTCGGACAGGTAATCGTCTAGCTGATCAAATAGTTTGATTGCGGCAGGATTTGTGACATGATCTGCATAGCTCCGGAGGATTCTCATAGCTTGACTGGCTTCTTGGGCAGTGACTGGGGGCTCTTCTTCTTCTTCGATTTCCACAATTTCGGAGTCGCTGGCCACCTCTGTTAATTCCACATCCTTGTTCACGACATCCTCTGCGATTTCGGCCAAAGTAAGAGCTCCACCGGTTTCTAGTTGTGCATCTACAGCCAAATATTCTGCCACAGTGCCTTCCACTTCGCTTATTTTCCAATCACCAGCAATGGAAGCTTTTCCGTTCCACTCATATTCGCTCCGACCAGCACAGTGATGCGTTCTTTGGACTTTTTGCCAGACGTGCATCGTTCACCTGCAAGGAAAAAATTAGGGCAAAACACATTTGAGAGCAGTCAACCTTTGAAGGCCAGAGTTTTGTTGGGAAGCAGCTGCCAGAAGAGACCAGTTTCATCGGCGTTAAAGACATCGTCTGGAGAGAACTTGCTGATTGCTTCTCGAAGGAGTGTTTCTTGCCATTCGCTCAATGCCTTCATATCGATCTCCCGGAATCTTCGGAACCTGATTGAATGGCGATGTTTAAATTTTCCCAGCCAGCCCTCACTTGCCTTGAACCCTTCAATGCCGAGGTTTTCCGCCAGTTTTAAAGCTTTTTCCTTAAAAAAACTGATGTAAAAAAGCAGGTGAGAAGCAGAGAGAAATATTCTTACCATGAGCAAAGGACCTGTCACTGCGACGTTCTGGCTTCTAACCGACTTGATCCACCGCAAGACTGCTTCTTCTAAATCTTCGTGCTTTACTGGCTGCAGACGAATTCGCTTGGCTTCGGCACCTTCATTTATTGCATCGATTATTGTAGCCTTGTCTTTAAGAATCGATTGCACTGTCCCTTTCGGAAGATCGAATTCCTTTCCAACTGCTGCCATGCTCTTGCCATCTTCTGAAGCTTAGATGATTTTCTTCTTTTCCACCAGAGTGATGACGCGGCGTTTTCTGATTGGGGTATTCATTGTTAGCCTAAATAAGGAAAAAATAGCCGTCAAAATGTTGTAGAAAAACAAAATTATTTAAAAAATTCGAAAAAAGGATCGACTGTATGTTAATGGGAGAGCCAATTGTTAAAGCGGGACCGAGTCTGGCCGTATGTTAATGAGAGGTGTATGTTAATGGGAGTGTATGTTAATGGGGGAGGTAATTTTGCCTCATCTTCGAAGAAACCAACCAAAGCTTAGGCAGCCGTATGTTAATGGGAGAGCGTATGTTAATTGGGGAGTATGTTAATGGGAGTTTCGACTGTAGTAACGACTGTGTGTTACCTTTACTATTGTTTGTTGGATAAAAGATTCTTTTGGTTTTGGGTCATTATTGAGTCATCAAGAACTCTCGATTTAGTGTATATTTTGGTTCTTATCCTTTATCCCGACCGCACCCAAGTTTTGATTGTTGAACTTTATTTTTATTTTGACACAAATAAGTTGATTCGCCTTTTTGGCGGCATAAAACATGCATGCATACCAGAGTTTCTTGGTGCAGTAGGACCACACTGACAAAAATTTGTGCAATTTCCATACTTTTAGGCTATTTTCCAGTATCCCGGCACCCTTTTAAATTAGGGTGGGGTCGGGATAAAGGATAAGAACATATAGGATAAGAACATACATATCCAATGAGACTAAACTCTCCCAAGATAATTTGCATCAGTTTAACTATCTTATATAGTCTTTGGCATGTGTGGGTGGGTGGGTGGTTAACGCTTTTTTACTTCGAAGGCCAGAACGGGTCGTAGATAGCGAAATCACTTTTGTCGCTAATACCATCGTGTTCCCCAGAATGTCAGCTTTCGTTTAAAAAAAAGAACAGGCAAAAAAAATGAGTTCTAATAGGGGATATACCTATTTTTATGAATGAAGTCATAGCCCCTCATTGAAATTTCGAAATAACTGTACTATACAAATAACTGTACTGTACTTTACTATAGAGGCGCCGATAGGCGTCTGTGGTCCCTTGTTTAACAGTATTGTTGGGTAGGCTCTAGGTTTCTCGTTCACGGGTTTGACCTATTTTTTGCTCTCGATTCTAGCTCAAACATATTTTTTTCTCGGTTTCTCGCTGAGGCAATAATTTTCATAAGTTTCTAGCTTGGATCTCTATTCCCCAACACTAGTCAAAAGCTAATTTTTTTAAGCAAATGAATGCCCAAATGTAGCTAATTTCAGAGCTATATTTGGGTATTTACTTGCCATAGCAATATAAAATTTAGTTCTATGAGAAAACAATGATGAAAAAATACTCTAGTGCTAACTTGCTTATAAAAATTGAATTTTGATAAATAATTTTTACTTATGAAGGCTAGGAAGCTAAACTAATTTTCTATATTTTCATGAATGAACCCCTAATAAATTTTCAAAAAGCTCAAGTATCAAAGCACATTTGTGAGGCGAACACCTCTCTACCCGTATATTTTTAGTAGTAGTGCATGTAAACAGAGGCGTAGGGTGTTCTTCTCTCCATCTTCCTAACTAATCAATCGGCCGTTCAATGGGGTTGTTGATAGGACTGCTCCAGCCCAATCTATCTATCTTTTTGTCTCGCTCTCTATCACTCTTCTAGTCTAACTAATCGATCAGATTCAACAACAACAACCAGAGGATACCTAGTTTTGTGCAGTTATCAGTTTAAAAAAGCGAGACTTGCTGTCTTTTTACTATATTTGAACAATGGGTTCTAGTGCACTTGCTGTGTCCAAAATATGCCTTGCTCCCCTACAGTTTTTGCCTTGTCCCCTGTTGTTTTGGGGCAGTAAAGGTGATTGTGGTAACCGTAATGACCTTCATCACCATAATCAACGTAGAAACCTTTTCGAAAGCTACATTCTGAAAATGGTGTCAGAAAAACAACAGGGGGACCAGCAAGTGGACTAGCGCCAAACAATGTCCAAAGGGCCTAAAACAGGTCTATAAATTTTCAAGACGTCTTTAAAAAGTCTACAGGACTTTTTTTTTAACTACCGCTTGTTCATTAGTTTTATATCTTCAATTCGTGCTTATTGTTTTGTCAAGCAATATATTTTAACAAATTAAAATTTAGGCTACTTGTGGTTATTATTAAAAATCCATGTTTTTAGAGAGTCTCACTACAGTCGACTCTCGATTTAACGACACTTTCAAAACGATTTGGTTGGTCTTAGTCAAATTTGATAGAAACTAACCCTCTATACAACCACCCTCGATTTAACGACACTTTTTTGCCGGTCCCCTGAGTGTCGTTAAATCGAGGTTTGACTGTGGGTTTTCTGCGGAGCACCTGAAATCTAAATTTTGTTCTGAAGTTCTGAAATTTATATATACCGTATTTCCTCTAATAAGCGCCCACCCCTAACTTTGATGACCTATATCTCAACACAGAGCAAATATTTAGCATTGCTGTTTTTTGCATTTTCTTAACTCCCACGAGCTTCATCGATTCCGCTTTTCATATTTTGGTTGAGCACTCAAAATTTTCGAGATCGACTCCAAATTTTTCAAATTTTTGAAGGTTTGAAAAATAAGCGCCCATGGGCTCTTATTGAAGGAAATACGGTACATATTAGTGTTAAAAACTGTATAAGCACTGCATAAAATGGAACTTTTCAACAAAAAATGACCAAATTTTCTTTGTATAAAAAAATGATTTTAATTTTTAAATTTCGAGTTCAGATCCTTGCTAAGAACATTTCTCGGTTGGGTAATCTCCCAGTTAGCGAGCTCTATTAAGAATATAGTCTTTGGCGTGTGTGGGTGGGTAACGCTTTTTTACTTCGAAGGCCAGAACGGGTCGTAGATAGCGAAATCACTTTTGTCGCTAATACCATCGTGTTCCCCAGAATGTCAGCTTTCGTTTAAAAAAAAGAACAGGCGAAAAAAATGAGTTCTAATAGGGGATGTACCTATTTTTATGAATGAAGTCATAGCCCCTCATTGAAATTTCGAAATACTATAGAGGCGCCGATAGGCGTCTGTGGTCCCATGTTAAGAATATTTGAGCTCTTAGATGTCTTATTTTAAAAGATTTGTCTTTGTTTGAGACACCAGACCTTTTTTGGTTTTTAGGTTTTTCGACATAATCTTTTTTTCTTCGCAAATCTTGCAGTACAAAAAATGCAGCGCAAATCTTGCAGTTCAAATCTTACAGTCTCTTGTCTAACAATCGTAAAGGTTACAATGCGATTTTCGCGTCGCAAATCTTTTTTTTTTCATATCGCGAGGCGCAAATCTTGCTTCATATAAAGGTGCAGCGTAATTCTTAAGGCGCAATTCTTGCAACTAAAATGTCACAACCACTTAAATTGCATTGTAAAACCATATGAGCTCAAATACTATTGCTCAAGTGTTGCCACGCCCTAAGAACCCTGCCACATATTCTCTATTAAAAGGGCAACCCCTAATTCAAAAAACGTGTTTGTAGCATTGTGTTTTTGTCCAAATTTTAGAATACTTTTATTAGGTAAGTTACTACTCATTCGGTAGCTCATCTCATTGGCTACAAAATAGGTGGTAACTTGCCTGAGAGAAGTTTTTAAAAAATGTGACAAAAACACAATGCCATAAACACGATTTTGAATGAGGGGTATACCCAGGGTGACCAACTTTCCGTTATTTAGTGGCATTGCCGTTATTTCGCACAATTTTGCCGTTATTTGTTTTTGAAAATAATGACATTTATTGCCAAATTTTATAGAAATTCAGAAAAAATAAAAATTGTTTTTATTGGCAATCTGTTTTCAAGTAGTCATTTTTATCTACATATAGTATTTTTGTCGGCATGTCACGCTTTTTTTTCGTGCCATGCTTTTTAACCCACTTCCCGATTGTATTATATTTTGTTCTCATCATATCTAAGGGTAAATCGGGGTCGCTGAGAACGCTAATGCTATCAGAATTGACATGTGATGCTTAAAATTTTGAGTTTTGCCAGAAAAGTGGGAAAAACCAGGTATGCTCAAGGGGGTCTTCGAACCTGTGACCCCAAATTTTTTTTTCATTTTTAGTTTATTTAGGCGCCTGTTCGGCTTATTCATTTGATCACTTTTGTTTGTTCAATTAGCTTGTTTCTTTGTTTCGTCTCATTGTTTGTGTCTCTCTTCTTTGCCCTCTTCCGTTCGATTTATTTACCTGATTTTAGGTGCCGCGATGAAGCGAGTGTTCGATATCTTTGGACCACCAAAAAAGCTTATCAAATTAAAAAATGCCGTTATTTTTGGATTCTTCTATTTGGAATGCCGTTATTTTGGAACATGTTGCCGTTATTTTCAAAATTTGAGTTGGTCACCCTGGGTATACCCGTTTAATAGAGAATATACGGTCCCTGCGTAAGAAAATGAAAAGTATTTCTCCGCAAAAACAGCTCACTTTAGGCCACTCTGTTTCTTTTCTAGATTAATTTGTTGTCAAAATTATGCGATTTAATGTTGGAATGAGAGTGCACACGCAATTGCAGTGGCTAAAAAGTGTTTTTGGAAGAAAGATAGGCATAAACCCGTTTGTTATTGACTGCTACTGCGGCAGGGCGTGTTGATGCCCCCCCTCTTTTACCGTTCTTTTCTTTTAATGCGCTCCTGCATTTTTTCGCTTTGTTGACAGAGAACGCTTGAAATGTGAAATTTACTCTCTGTCTCCTTTCGATTTTTTTCCTTCTCTCCTAGTTTTTTGTGCATAACTTTTTTGGAGAGATGAAGAAAAACGGGGGATTTTCTCATTTTTTTCATGGGCTTTTTTGCTATTCTGGTTTTTGTGGAGGGTAGATATCTAGCGAGTTTTTTGTGCAGAAAAGTAATCTTTGGTTTTTGGGTTATCTCTTTCTTATTGTTTTTCTAACACAGTTCCGAAATTTAACTCAAAATAATTACTTTTAATCAAGTTATTTAGAAAAATTTAAAGATTTTAAATTAAAAAATTAACACTAGAAGGCTGGACTGTGAGACTGGTTGCTTCTGGTGCAGAATTTCATGGAGAATTCGATTTACTTTTGCACTTTGGTTTTTTGAAAATGAAGATGTGGTCGAAAACGCAATTTTTGAAAATTATCATTTTTGGATACTTGCTTAACATTCAAACGGCTATAACGGGCACTTTTTGTAGACAATGTTATTTGATTTTTTGACTGTTTTAAAGCCTATTAAAGGAGCTTTCAAATGACATATTACACGCCTGTTTATGTTTTGAAATCACAGATAAAATAATCAAAAATACAAAAACTTTTATTTTTCGAAAATCGAAATTTTTACAAATTTTGGCTCGAGAACCTACTTTAGAGCCTATGTCCAGGGTGACCAACTTGCCGTTATTTAGTGGCATTGCCGTTATTTCGCACAATTTTGCCGTTATTTTTTCAAAATAATGACATTTTGTCTAGTTTTGGATTATTAAATTAAAAAATGCCGTTATTTTTGGATTCTTCTATTTGGAATGCCGTTATTTTGGAACATGTTGCCGTTATTTTCAAAATTTGAGTTGGTCACCCTGCCTATGTCGAAAATTAAAATTTTCGCCATGTGAAAGAACACTCAATTTTGGTTCTAGAAGCTGTCATGGTTCATTTTCGCTCTTATAAATTACCGAAATAAGAAAGGGCGCCAATTTAAAAAAGGGAATTTTTAATATTTTAGAAGAACAGCTAACTTGGCTTAATTCCTATCGAAATTGCAACTAAAGTTTGGTTTACAATATACTAAAATGATCAGCGGGAAAAATGCTACAGAACTAGTGCAAGGACTCGCGAGAAAACAAGCAAATTTGAAAAAAATTAGACCGAAACAATTTGACCCCAAAATTACCCAAAAACCCAAGATTATCACCGTAAAAATCAAGGTGGTTTCACCTTAGTTTTGTTATTTTCTCAAAATTTTACAAGGCATATTTGAAAAAAAAATACGTCATGTTGTAGCGCGTTCAAAACTGCATTAGATACGAGTGTTGGATCTGACGTGTGTCTGCGTTTTCCCTATTTTTGAGAAGGAAATGAAAAGCGACCATGTGTCCATGCTTCCAACATATTTCTTTAAACCCCTCAAAAATAAGGAAAACACAGACACACATCAGATCCAACACTCGTATCGGTTCTTATCCTTTATCCCGACCGCACCCAAGTTTTGATTGTTGAACTTTATTTTTATTTTGACACAAATAAGTTGATTCGCCTTTTTGGCGGCATAAAACATGCATGCATACCAGAGTTTCTTGGTGCAGTAGGACCAGTGTTTCCATGATATCACTATTTATGATAAAACAATGATATGATAGTGATATCAATATCACATCAGTAGAAATTTTTTCAACCAATATCATATCATTATCATATCAACCGAAAATTTCAATCCGTTTCTCTGTTTGGATGTGAACCGTGTCTCATTGGTTGCTCATATTTTTGTGGACTAATACTTGACACTAATTTTTTTTACCGATATTACTATCATATCACCTGGAAAAATTCTCAATGCTATCACATCACTATCATATCATACGAAAACTTTCGAGACAACATCATATCACTATCATATCATGCACAAAAAAGCGACATCATGGAAACACTGAGTAGGACCAAGCTGACAAAAATTTGTCCAATTTCCATACTTTTAGGCTATTTTCCAGTATCCCAGCACCCTTTTAAATTGGGGTGGGGTCGGGATAAAGGATAAGAACCCTCGTATCTAATACAGTTTTGAACGCTTTTAGTACTTTCAGTTATTTAGTATTTTTTGATTATGTTAATGATTCTTTTTCACTGCAAATCGCTTTGTTTTCTGCATTTTAAGTGACTAGTGCACTTGTATGGCCAGATTTTTCTGTTTTTTTATTTTCTAAAACCTTTTCTGCTTGTTTTTAAAGAGTTAGATATGCGCACATAGACTTACTTTGTAAGGCTGTAGATCATACCGTATTTTCGCTCACCCCTCTTCATTGACCGCCCCCCCTTTCTATCAACGGACAATATTTTTTTGCGCAAATACATTTTTGGTGCAAATTTTTGTTTGCCCTTTTTATCTTTATTTTTAACCTTTTTCAAAGTTTTAACGCCATCAGGTATCCCTCGATTTTAGTTAAAAATTACGCATCTCTTGCATCATATTATAAAAATTTAGCACAAAACGGTAGCAATACAAAGCACCGTATTTACTCTAACATAAGCATCAACCCCTCCCCGATTCAAAATCGTGTTTCTGACCTGCTTTCGAAGACTACTCTAAGGAAAGTTAGTACTCATTTAGTAGCTCATCTCACTGGCTATGAAATGGAGGGTAACTTGCACCACAGCAGTCTTTAAAAAGTGGGTGCAGAAACACGATTTTGAATCAGGGGGCTTCTATTAGAGGAAATACGGCAAGTCAGAAAAATAATTTGGTTCATACAATTACCTTTTTGTACTACATTTTTAATGATAATGCACTAAACAAAACTTCCTTAAAAAGTAGAATAGCAAGGCTACCTCATGGTGTTAGAACGTTAAAAAAAATAAAAATAAAGGGGCCAAACAAAAATTTGCGCCAAGAAAGTTTATTTGCGATAAAAACGGCGTCCCGTCTGCTGTCCGTGTGTTTTGGCCGGCCGTCCTAATTTTTTCGACAGCGCACCGGCCTTAGGCCAGCCGGCCATCCAGTTTCTATTACCTGTTTACTAACCGTCCGGCGTCCCGCTTTTTTTAAATTTTGCCGGCCGTCCACCGTACCGTCCTAAATTTTTTCAAGGATGCCGGCCGTCCACCGTCCTGTCCAATAGAAAAAAATTCTGGAAAACCAACATTTAAAAGGGCAGGAGAGGAATGGGAAAAATCAAATTGGGAAATAATTGCCGAATAACGCCAACAATTTTTCCCCAATTTGAATTTTCCCACTCTTCTTCTGTCCATTTAAATTTCAAGTTCTGGAATCGTTCGAAGGAGGGGACAATTTTTAGAAAGTTTACTTTTTACAAATTTGAAACTTTTAAGTTGGACCTCAAAACAAATCAAAACGTAACTTAAAATTTTCACATAAAGTACAATTTAGCCAGTTTTCGTCAAAAAGTGGCATTATGTCTAGCGCTTATCGATTTTTGAGCACCGAAAATAAAGATTTTGACGAGAAATCTCAAAAATTCTAAAGATTTGTGGTCCCAAATAAAGAACAAATCTGCAAATAAAGTACATTTATAGAGTAAATACGTATCCTGCCCTTTACGCATAATTACGCAAGCTTACTTATTGCAGGTATACAGGGTGATCAAACTTTTTCTCCCACATTTGTTTTGCTCATAACTTTTTATTGAAAGGCTCAAATTTTGTGTTGGACCACCCATTCGAAAGCCCTAGAACTGCCATTTTGTTTAAAAAAAGAACGTAGAGCTTTTGGCAACTGGAACCCAAGCTGCAGCTATTTTATAAATTCTTCAAAAAGTTAAGGTTCTTCGGCACGCCAGTGAGGATTTTCATCACACCAATAACGAAAATTATGCCTATTAACCCCTCCATTCAAATGAAAGTGTGCCTCATCGCTGAAGAACAAGTTCCCCAGCAAATTTGGATCAACTTCTAACCTCTCTAACATACCCTGAGCAAACTCCATGTGAACTTGATGGTCGGCTGGACGCAATTCTTGGCCCTATACGACAATAGGTCCCATTTTTTGCCTTGGTCCCCCTGTTGATTTTTTTTTAATTTTTGCTTCTATTTTAACCAATTTTATTTTCTTCTTTCGGCGACACATTAACATTCATAAATTTTCACGAGTTGTTCAACAAATTTTCTGAAATAATTCTGATTTCTTGCACGACAGTTCTGACGAAAAACGAAAAATCTTGTGAGCGCCTATGCTGAGAAGACGCTAAAATATTATTCACAGTTAATAGTAAAAGACCTTCCCAAGTGCACAAGTCACTTTACACATCCATGAAAAATGCAACAGGTGCAACGGACCTCATATAGTCCTATTAACCCGTTTTAAACTCAAGTCCACCCAAAAAATATATAAATTCAATAATTTATCGAAAAATTCCAGTGTTCAACCCAGCTTCAATTCTGTCGGCTTTCAACAACACCCCCAACAGCACAATCTAGCCCAGCAACAGTTCTCAACACAGCATTCTTCATACACCGGTAACAAATCCCCCTATCATAACAGCCATCACCAACAGCCGCAGCACAACCAATCCCGGTCTCCCTATCAGCAGTCCCAAGTGGTTAAGCACTTCAGTATGCCTTCGTCCACCGACACCAACCACACCATCACCCCCCACAATAGTAGTAGCCACCACTCGCCCCTGATGCACCCTGGCTACTATCCTAGTCCTGGCCAGTACGAGAGCTTGAGTCCTTACCCCCAGGCATCCAGCTCTATGGTTGGTCACCAGAATCAGTCCCCTCCACAGCTAATGGTGCCCATGCATATGAGGAAAACCAGCAAGGGCAAACCGGAGAACATCTGCGAGATGATCACTTCCATGCTAACTGACGAGGATCAGCCATCCAGAGAGCAGCTGCAGAGCCGTAAGTCAACTATGGACTATAGTGGTTATGGTGGAGGTGGTGCTTGTGACAATATTGATGCTATAACCCCCACTTTGATGGCTGGAAGTGCAGCATATGGGTGGAGTGGAGGTGGTGGACATTCGAATAACTTGTTGTCTTCAGATTATTATAGAAGGAAAGAGTCTTTGCCGTCAACTTTGAGATTGTGAGTTTTTGTAAAAACAAGGCATTTCAACATCTGTGCTATTCAAAGTTGGGATAAAAAAGGTCGTCAAAAAGAGCTAAAATGCGTCATACCGACTCCTTCCAGAAATGTATTTTTTTAAAGGGACATGCCAGTGCGTATTAAAAAAGGTAGGGACCAGCAAGTTTTCGCTTGTTTCGCAGTATTCTAAATCTCATATTTTTGTTTATATTTACTCTCAAGCCCCTGTGCGTATATTTACTCTCAAGCCCCTGCGCGTATATTTACTCTCAAGCCCCTGCACGTATATTTACTCTCAAGTCCCTGCTCCCCCTTCGGCTCGAGAGTTAGATATGCGCGCACTCACTTACCTCAGACATAAATTCCTAGCAAGAATTTATAAAATGTGATCATAAAATGCATATAGAGTCTCTTTTTGCCACGGCCCACGTTGAAAAACATCGTAAGACAGTTGAAATATACAGGGTGGTCCTAGAAATTTGAACACTTTTAAACCGTCATAACTTTTTTTCTAGGTCGAATTCCAAAATTTTGTAAACGCAAATCGATTCTGCACACGATTACAATTTGTTTGGTGCATCACGCTCGAAAAATTTTTTTTTTCAAAATTTTCGAAATTTGCCTTTGTCCCCGTGACAATATTGATGCTATAACCCCCACTTTGATGGCTGGAAGTGCAGCATATGGGTGGAGTGGAGGTGGTGGACACCCCCTATGGTGCGAAAAATACCAAAAGTTTGGAAACTCAGTTTCGCACGTTTTTAATCGAAAGCTACACGTTTATTGACAAAAGCACGTAATAACGACAACAAGGCAACAATAAAATTCAATTTCTAACATCAGCAAAACTTTGTTCGACACTACGGCCCTCAACTTCAATGCACCTCTCCATAGGGGCCATACCATACCACAGGGGGACCAAGGCAAATTTCGAAAATTTTGAAAAAAAAAATTTTGAGTGTGATGAACCAAACGAATTGTAATCATGTGCAGAATCGATCTGCGTTTACAAAATTTTGAACTTCGACCTAGAAAAAAAAAGTTATGACGGCTTAACGTTTCGCCATGAAAGTGGCCACCTTTTATTCCATTCCCCTCGCCATACAGCCCTTATTCCCTTTAAAATTGTTTCGGCGCCAATTTAAAATACATTTTTTCGATATCTTTTACACATTATTTGCCTTGGTCCCCCAAGGCAGAAACTTTTTTTAACAAAAAAATTTTTTTATAAAAAAGCGCTTTTCCAATGCTAAAAATGTGTTTTCTTAACGTTAAACATTGAAAGAAGCACGATAAAGATGATTTCGGGCATTTTCGGGCGAGGTACACATTGTGTACTCCGGCCATTATTTATTGCAATATAATTGCAAAATGTAGCACAAAAAGGTGAAAGTATGAAGGAAGTCAGAAAAATAATTAACTTCATACTTTGCCCTTTTTATGCTATATTTTGCAAAGATGTTGCAACAAATACGGTTATTATCCTTTATCCCGACCCCACCCTAATTTAAAAGGATGCCGAGATACTGGAAAATAGCCTAAAAGTATGGAAATTGAACAAATTTTTGTCAGTGTGGTCCTACTGCACCAAGAAACTCTGGTGTGCATGCATGTTTTATGCCGCCAAACAGGCGAATCAACTTATTTGTGTCAAAATAAAAACAAAGTTCAACAATCAAAACTTGGGTGCGGTCGGGATAAAGGATAAGAACCACAAATACACTACATTAGGAACTAGAGTTGCAAGGCTACCTGGTGCGGTTATCACTTTGAAAAAAAACTGGTTAGATTTTCGCCATTTCAACTAGACGAAAAAGTGGCAATTTTTCACAAAAAGGGTTTTTTTTGCAAAAGAATGGCATTTTTACATTTTATTTTGTGGTATTTTACTTTGCCTTTAAATCTTAAAAAAATGCAAGATTTATAAGCAAACGTTAAAAAAGTTGAATCATTTCTTTAAATTTTCAGCAATTCTTCCATGCTTTCGCCACCCAGCTACCAGTGTGAACGGTCGCGCAGTATGAGTACGGTGTGTGCGCCCAACTTCTACAACAACCACAACAATATTAGTCAGCAGCAAGTCACTGAGCACCATCAGAACAGTCACAATGCTAACTTTTGTCAGCCTAGTGACTCATTCAATTCCAACAACCATTTACCTACCAATAATAACCATATGTCCACACCCAATCCATTGGGTTCCTCCTGCTCGTCTGGCAATTTGAGCTTGTTGAGCGAGCAACTTTTTGCTGGATCTAACAGCTTTGAGGATACAGTCAGCGGCAGCAGCACTGCAAACCCTAATACCAGCAAAAATATCGGTGCAGATGCGAGCAGGAGATCTAAATCAACAGTGGCGGGTGAACCAGTACCCCAACCTGCGTGTCCATCCCTCCACCGCTTCAACTCGCTGTTGCGCAAGGTCTCGTATGTGCCGTCGGCAGGAGCTGGTCTTGTTAGCTCTACTGGTGGTGCTGGCAATGCACTGATGCCTAATATATCGCCGTTCAACCCACTGCTGTCATTCACACCATACACTCCACCACCAATACTCAGGTAATTTTCACATAAGGCTTAAAGAGGTGTGTTGTTTTTAAAAAGAGGACAAACTTTAGGGAGGGGGATTTTGACTTTCGACCCTAGTATAGAATAACCCCCCTTCCCCAAAACTTAAGTAAAGAGCACCCAAATATATGTTCCAGACCCCAGAAAAAGTGCGTAAAACACTTATTAGTCACAACTTCCATACGCTGGCCTACCCCTAAGCCTAAGGGCTAAACTTGTTGTTCCAAAGGGTCTGATTTTGGGGGGTATGGTATTCTATACTAGCGCCAATTTTTCAAACCTCAGTTAATTGATATGACTCTGATTATTTACACCAAACGATAACCCCCATGAAATCATTCACCCGATGAAAATGACATCAGATCAAAATTTCGAAATATTTTTTTTTCGCAAAAATTTGCAAATGTAGTTATATACGAGTTTGTATTCAAAATGTAGTCCTGCTTTCTGGCGTCATTTTGAGTATCAAATTGTATATGATCATGTTCACTAGAATACCAATAAAAACACTCGTTCTGAAATAGTTCAAAAAATTACCAGGACGCCACTGGTTACGACAAATCTTAATTAAAATTATTTTAAAATTTCGATCTGACATGGTCGATTGACGTATTATCGTTTGGTGTAAAATAAATTAGAGGTTAAAAAGAGTAATAAAATTACCTGAGGTTCGAAAAATCCTATTTTCGGTGAAAATACGCCACCAAAAACTTGTTTTCTGGGATTTTACTAAAGGGAGGTAAACTTTTGCAAAAAATTGCGCGCATCAGAAATGCTGCCATATACCTTCAATTTAATCAGAATCCCATTCTGAAACCCTCCAAACACCTTAAACTGCCCTGGAACTCTCCAAACCACCCCAAGTTAGTGTTTAAGGTAGTTTGGGGCAGTTTGAGGTGTTTCGGAGTGGCTCAGAATGGGATTCTGAGCAAATGGAAGGCATCCGGCGCCAGTTCTGATGCGTGCACTCACTTTTCCGCAAAAAGTTTACCCACTTTCTTAAGTGGCACCTTGATTTTTAAAAATTTTTTGCAATTGCGATAAGTCAACCCTTAATTAAACGGCATCCGATTTAACGTCACCCTCGGTCTAACACAGGTCTTCCAACTCAACTTTTCCAAAATCAGACAAATCTTTTAAAAAATCAGATTTTGGGACCAAAAATCAGATTTTCAAGGACTCCTGGTGTCTAAAATCAACCTTTTTCTGATTAATCAACCCAAATGGCAGCCCTGGTCTAACATCACCCAAATACTGGACGACGCGATTGGTTTTAGCTTATATTTAGGAAAGCTAAACGTCACCTTAGGGCATTCCCTGTTAAATTGAAGGTTGCCTGTATTGATGCTCTTAATCCAACTTTTAATTTTTTATTTATTTTTTAATTACATAGCAGTGCCCGGCGAAACACGACTCTAAAACTAAATTTTAAGCCAGCTAAGATGATTTTTTTTGGTTTTTATCTAAATTATTAGTCTATCCTTTCAAATATTCGATATTGAAATATTTGTTGTCTCGATGGGAATTCGAAAGGATAAACACATAATTTGGGTAAAAGGCCATGCTAAGCTTCCAGAAGCTACCTAAAGGTGGCTTCTGGAAGTATATAAAAACAAAAGCCAGTTTAGGTGGCTTCTAGGCCCCTTTTAGGTAGCCTTCAACACCGAAAAAATAAGGTGGTCTCAGATGTGGCTTAAAAGCCACATTCTGTTAACCCTGGCCGAGCAATTAAATAAAATGATTCACAGTATATGTCGATTTTACGAAAGCCGTAATTTAAAATACGGCATAAAACGTTAAAAGAAAAAATTGAAAACTTTCAATAGCTTTTTTTGCTAATTTTGCTATTTTGCAGTCCGATGAGAAATGGAACAGGGTTGTTTTGCCAGGTCGCTAGAAATCCAGGTAAACCTTTTTTATTAACTTATTCTATTTACAAATTGGGCTTCTTAATATTTTGTGTCAAAAAGGAAGGTCAAAAACAGGACCGGCGCTAGTGAAGAATAGGGTTCCAAAAAACAGCTTGGTTCCCCCTGTTGTTTTATTTGTAAAAACAAGAGAGGGGACCAAGCTGTTTTTTATTAAAATTTATAGGACCAAACTAGTTTCTACGAAAAACAGGAGGGGACCAAGCTGTTTTTATTAAATTTATAGGACCAAACTAGTTTCTACGAAAAACAGGAGGGGGGACCAAGCTGTTTTTATTAAAATTTATAGGACCAAACTAGTTTCTACGAAAAACAGGAGGGGACCAAGCTGTTTTTATTAAAATTTATAGGACCAAACTAGTTTCTACGAAAAACAGGAGGGGGGACCAAGCTGTTTTATTAAAATTTATAGGACCAAACTAGTTTCTACGAAAAACAGGAGGGGGGACCAAGCTGTTTTTTATTAAAATTTATAGGACCAAACTAGTTTCTACGAAAAACAGGAGGGGGACCAAGCTGATTTTATTAAAATTTATAGGACCAAACTAGTTTCTACGAAAAACAGGAGGGGACCAAGCTGATTTTTATTAAAATTTATAGGACCAAACTAGTTTCTACGAAAAACAGGAGGGGACCAAGCTGAATTTTATTAAAATTTATAGGACCAAACTAGTTTCTACGAAAAACAGGAGGGGACCAAGCTGATTTTATTAAAATTTATAGGACCAAACTAGTTTCTACGAAAAACAGGAGGGGACCAAGCTGAATTTTATTAAAATTTATAGGACCAAACTAGTTTCTACGAAAAACAGGAGGGGACCAAGCTGATTTTATTAAAATTTATAGGACCAAACTAGTTTCTACGAAAAACAGGAGGGGGGACCAAGCTGAATTTTATTAAAATTTATAGGACCAAACTAGTTTCTACGAAAAACAGGAGGGGGGACCAAGCTGATTTTTATTAAAATTTATAGGACCAAACTAGTTTCTACGAAAAACAGGAGGGGACCAAGCTGAATTTTATTAAAATTTATAGGACCAAACTAGTTTCTACGAAAAACAGGAGGGGGGACCAAGCTGATTTTTATTAAAATTTATAGGACCAAACTAGTTTCTACGAAAAACAGGAGGGGGGACCAAGCTGAATTTTATTAAAATTTATAGGACCAAACTAGTTTCTACGAAAAACAGGAGGGACCAAGCTGAATTTTATTA
This sequence comes from Ditylenchus weischeri, assembly GCA_029231635.1. Classification (NCBI taxonomy): domain Eukaryota; kingdom Metazoa; phylum Nematoda; class Chromadorea; order Rhabditida; family Anguinidae; genus Ditylenchus; species Ditylenchus weischeri. Next base: position 143,061 of record JAMRYI010000313.1, read on the forward strand.
AAATTTATAGGACCAAACTAGTTTCTACGAAAAACAGGAGGGGGACCAAGCTGATTTTATTAAAATTTATAGGACCAAACTAGTTTCTACGAAAAACAGGAGGGGGGACCAAGCTGATTTTTATTAAAATTTATAGGACCAAACTAGTTTCTACGAAAAACAGGAGGGGGGACCAAGCTGAATTTTATTAAAATTTATAGGACCAAACTAGTTTCTACGAAAAACAGGAGGGGACCAAGCTGTATTTTATTAAAATTTATAGGACCAAACTAGTTTCTACGAAAAACAGGAGGGGGGACCAAGCTGAATTTTGGAACCCTATTCTTCACTATAGCCAACAGGACCTTCTAAATTTTCCTAGGTTTAAAAGTCGTAATTCTGTCAATGCTATCCAAATTTTGACACTTTCTGAATCTATTTTTGAGATGCAAGAGCATTTGAGAGCATTGGTGTGTGCTTTTAGATCTTGTTGCAGCTGTTCTAGCCTTGTCCTATACCCTGCTTTACATATGTTTTTCGCAGCCATTTTTATAGATTCATTATTTAGTTGCTTTAATGCATTAGTGGTGGACACATCATCTAAATGTAAATTTCCTACTTAAAAATCATTTTAATAGCATTCAACTTTCTGACGAGCAAATCATTTTTTATTTGATTTATTTTACTGTCTCACGTATTTTTGGTTTTTTTTGTGCCGGGTAATATCTTTTGCTCTTTTTCTTACTTTATTCACAAATATTTGGATACTCAAAATTAAAAAATGTGCTAAAATTTAAGGTGGTGTCTAAAAATATATTTTTAGAGTAGCTTGTCTACTAATGATTATGTTTTTAAAAATATTATTCTTGTCTTCTTGCAAACAAATATTCTCTCAAAATGTTACCATGATTTTTGACTGCATTTTGGGTGGTCATGTTTGTTGCAAATTTACAAGATAGTTAATTTTCTTGTGCTTTGCAACTGCCAACACAGCAACAACAATAAACACCCCCAAAAAAACGTATTTCCTTTAATAAGGCGGCCGGCTGCCTTATTTTTTGGATGCCCGCAAATCGGAAAAATTTGGAATTCGATCTTGAGATTTTTGGGTGCTCAACCAAAATCTGAAAAGTGCAATCGGTAGAGCTCGCGGGAGTTAAGAAACGCTTAAAACAGCTTTGCAAAATATTTACTATAGGCTGAGATACAGGTCCTCAAAGTCGAGAGGACCGCCTTATTCAGGTAGTCCTGAATTTCAGATATGTATTGTATTGTGTTTAGAAATTAGATTAAATCATTTTACCCAGTTTAATTAACTATTTTACAGTCAAATTTTTGAAGTATGATCAAAAAGCTGTTAAATTTTTATGGAATAAGTAAGGGGGGTATTTAATTTTTGCCGTAGAATTCTGAATTTCGGACATAAAATTTTTAATTTTGGCCATAGATTTGCTTATTTATGTTATACTAGCTCGAAATCATATTTTAACCATTATTTCAGACACTCTTGAGCCTTGAAAATTCTAAAAACATGTTTTCAGTCAAACCTCGATTTAACAACCCCCTTTTGGTGAGCCAATTCATTTGAAAGCTTTTGCCAGTCCTGTTGCAACAGTGTGGTCACGAATACCACAAAGATTTGGATTTTGCAGATTATTTTCGAAAATCGAAAAAAAATTAAAAAGCAAAATCTCGATTTAACGGCTTTTTTTTAAAACAAGAGGCTGTTAAATACGGTTTTGTTTTTTAAGATGGTTGTACACAATCGTGTACATAATATAAAACTAAATACGCATCTTGTTTTACTGCCAGCGAATACCCTAATTTTGGGATTTCAAGCAAATGACCATCAAAATGAAAGGAAACCAGCCAAAATGATGAGTACTTAGTTTCATATCGCCTCAACCTCTACCAATTTTATTTATTTCTCAACGCGTTTAGCAACTTTTTAGAGTCAGAATTCCATGAGACATCAGATAAGAATGTTTTCACACTGAATTCACCTCAGAAAATTGGGTAGCTTATCGAAGGTTTGACCAAGGAAAAAAAGAGTATTATTCAGGGGTAGGATTTCGGTGTTATTTCGAAACTGACGTCTTTTTGTAGTTTTATATAAGTGTTTGTGTACAACCATATATTGAAAATGACGATAGGAAGCTGAGCTACATTTTGAATATGAGGTTGTAAGTGACCATGTGAATTTAAATTGCAAAAAACGGCAATTCCAAAATAATACCGAAAATTTCAGGGACCGCCCTGGGTAGGATGGCATGGAATAGGACATCGTTGAATGTTTTTAAAATTTTAGCTCTCCCTGCATATTACCTTTTATTCTGCATAATAGCTCAAATGAAAGTTCAGAATCTTGGCTACATTTTAGTATATAAAACTGTTGACTAGAAAAAAGTCAGAAAATTTCAACTAAACCAGTCAAAGAAAAACAAACAAAACGATCGCTTTTCAAAAATTTAGCCTATTTTAGCCTGAATACAAGCTCCAGTAGGTGTGAAACACTGCAAATCAGATTTCCGATTCCACTCTTTCCTTGTTGGATAGCCAAGAATGTGAGGAACACTTTGACACCAAACTTGTAAATAAAAAGATATGAAAAATAGGGTGTGCAGCCAGTGGAGGTCAAACCTGTGACCTAGGCGATGCGTATATAAAGTTCTCCGACCACACCCCTTTAGAGTGGTGCCGTAGTCAGGGTGAGCAACTCAAATTTTGAAAATAACGGCAACATGTTCCAAAATAACGGCATTCCAAATAGAAGAATCCAAAAATAACGGCATTTTTTAATTTGATAATCCAAAAGTAGACAAAATGTCATTATTTTCAAAAAAAAAAAATAACGGCAAAATTGTGCGAAATAACGGCAATGCCACTGAATAACGGCAAGTTGGTCATCCTGGCCGTAGTAGTTCCGCAAATCTCATCAGCTCTGCATGATCAACTGTAGTTTATTGCCAAGCTTGAAAGCTTTCTAAGCACATTATACATCAGTTCCTTAACATACCACTGAAATTTTTCTCTTTTACAAAAATCCTATAAACGTTCACCCTACTTACTTATTCAGATTTTAAAGAAAGGTGAGTCATTCAGCATATAGGGTCGTTTCCGTTATGGCCTGCCAAATGGCATAAAGTAACGGGACTTAAAGCTGACCTTATTTTCTACCACAAAATAATTTTGAAAAAATTGATATTAATCTAAATATTCCGTTTCTTCAGTCATTCTATTTCTAATTTCCGAAAACATAAAGCTATTGTACCCTTTTCCAAATCAGATTTCCGATTCCACTCTTTCCTTGTTCGGACACCAAAAATTTATTATGCTCTTCCAGCTGAAATTGTTGCTTCCCCTGCTATAATGCTTCTCAGAAAAAAACTCAAAAAATGTGATCTAAATTTTTTTCTATTGTAATTATTTTTAAGGAAATATGTATTTGTTCTCGTCGCGCATTTGTTGCGTAAACAATAAATAAAAATAAATGAAATGTCTTAAATTAAATTTATGTTTCGGTCATTTTTGGCAATGTCCGTTTATTTTCGATTTCTTTTTCTCTTTCGTTGCTCTTTGCAAGTCTATGCCTTCTCTAGACCTCTTCTTTTAAACTGATCAATATATTTTTATTCCTCCACCAATGAAACTAATTTCTGTTTAGTGTTTTGGAATTTCGGCTTGTCGTTATGAGGAAGAGTACGAGTTCTTGAATAAGAATGAGAAATGAACAAACGGAGTGGCTCACAGAGCACAAGAAAATTGAAAGCATGTTAATTTATTTCGGGGACACAGACATTTCGGAGCACTTAAGATCAACCACCTAATATGCTTTAGAAACTACAATAAATCGTTTTGACGCAGATCATAAATCTATATCCAAGATAAGAACTGTTGTAATTTTTAATTTTTTGGTTTATCGACACTCTTTTCTAAAGCTAATTAATTTATTAGTTCTTCTTTTGGCGATGCACCGATCGTCTCTTTCTCCGCTACTACCATGCACGATGTGAGCATTCTGTCGGGAACACTCAATTCCCTTGCTATGTAGAACTGAAGCAATCTACTTATTCAAACTACCTACACTTTCCTCACCGTAAATACACCCAAAATTTATTCACCATTACAAACAATAACAACTGGCAAACAAACGGTTAAACAACAGATACAAACTATTTTCAACATTTTTCATTCAAGTGCAACATCAAAATGTGGGGATGGTGACTGAGTGTGCTTGATCATCACTGTTTGCGTATCTTGTCTGAAAGGAGTGTCGACCTGAATGAAAAAAGTTCATGACTATAAACGAAGGAATCCCAAATAAAGGCACCAACCGCTTCGAAGTCTGCTGAGTAGTACGCAAATGGAGACTTCATTTCCGGCAAGTAAAGGACGATGTTGATCCCATATAGACGTACTGCCAAGATTAGCTCCAACGTTGTTCCCCACTCTTTCGGCATTCGCTGCTTAGCGACGTACTGAAGAACTTCTCCCGGACTTCCGAAGGCTGATGTAAATTTGTACTCTCTGCTTGCTTGGAGGTGATCCATCAGGTCCTTGCGCACTCGGGGGTGGTTATTTTCAGTTCCGTCAACGTGATATGCGATGCTTCTGAAATTGGTTTTAAAGTAATTCAGGCAACATTAAAAAGTTACCGATAAAGGCAATTCCCATCGCCTAGAATATCCACAAACTTGGTTGGCATCATTTGCTCCCTGGCAATACGAGATCCTTTGACTGATTTTTGAACCTCATCGGTGGATTTGCTCATTTCTCTGCAGAGCACCTATGTTGCCGCTATATCTTCTTCGTCTATAACAATACAACAATTAATAGCAAGATAAAATAGCAAGATAAACATAATTCCAAAGCATACCTGGAGTCATCTCATTGACTTCTTTGCTGAGTGTCTCAAACGCCGCTGATCTTTGTGACTCTGTAAAAAAAATTTAAGTCTCATGAAAAAGCACTTAGAAAGTGTTCAATCATACCTTGCGGTAGCAGTGCTCGCCTCGAATATTTGTAAAAGAGGGCAAAAAAGTAGAGCGAACGAATAACAAACCTTAAACTCAGTTCACAATTTTTCCAATCTATCGTTCATCTGGACGTACATCTTGTTTGGTGGCTTCGGCTTCTGCCCGCTTTCCAGCTGAATGATGCGGACGGACTGCTGGTACTGAAGCTTTTGGAGGAATTGATAAAGCAGCGTGCATCCTGGTCGTCTAAGAGCTCCGTTTCGTCTCAAATAAGGAAGGTTAAGAAAGGGTTGTAAATAAAAAAAGTAGTTAACTTTTTCAAAAAGGAGTTGTATGATTCGCGAACGTTGGTTGTTCGGTGACGAAGACGATAAAAATTCCATAGGCTTGCCTTCTTTTTTAACCATTGGCTTTCGAAATAGTCGCAGAAAGATGATGCAGTGGCCTGCTCCAACTTGCCCTTGATGTGATCCCTCCAAGCCGAAGTAGCCAGATCTGCTTGAAGTAGTGGACGACATCACCCACACTGACCTGCTTGTTCTTGAGTTGCTGAAGCTTCTCCATCACATCGGCGTTAGTCCAACAAAAATCTTCCATCTAAACATAACAAGAAAATAATGGAATGTTATACTTTGTTACACAGCGAAGTCAAGCATTCATCAAAATGAGAATGAGGGGGATACGAAATAATAATCAATTAACACTTTAAACACGCAGAGACATTTGAAAAGAGCAATGAAAGAGAAAAGGAAATGTAAAATAAACAGATATTGCATAAATAAATGAACAAAAGTTCAAATTTATTTTAAGACGTTAACGTTACTTTGTGCCAAATGGCACAAAGTAACGGAAACGACTACGCACCGAGTTATTCATTAAAGGACTCTGTATCTTCCTTATCATGGCAATTTCAAATGTTTGAATGCGCGCGGGACCACATAGATTTTGTCAATAATGTTTTCGAATCAATTTTTTTTTGTTTGCATTTTGAATTTTAAACGCTATATTGTGGTTGATATAAGTCTCATTGTGGCAGTGACAAGTGTGGAGAAGTGAAAATCGCATCACTTGTCCGATCTGGCATTGCCAAGCAACGTTGGGCTTACTTGTCCGATCTGGCATTGCCAAGCAACGTTGGGCTCGACTAGTCAATGGTTCTAAGATTTGAACAAATTTACAAATTTATTTTCTAAATAATAAAAGCAATCAAAAAACAATTCGAAAATATTATTGACAAAATGCGTGTGGTCCCGCGCGCATTCAAACCTTTGAAATTCTCATGATAAGGAAGAGACAGGGTCCTTTAAATGACCATACTTGTTGACGACAATGGAAATTTGGCAAATTTTAAATGCGCGCAAGACACTTTTTTTTACTCCGAAATTATTTTTTAATTACTGATAATATATTAATAACAAATGATCAAAAATAACAGTGCAGACACAGGAATCGAACTCGACAGCGACTATCACCACACTCCCCTGCTAAACCACTGAGCTGCCGAGGCCGTTTATTTAAGCTGTGTTTTTTAATTAGACATACCAACAATTCTCATTGTCATCAACAAGTATGGTTCTTTAAGAAAGTATCTTACAAAAAAAATCCTCTTACAAATTCCCAGCCCAACGTTTCAATCACCTGTTCTCATAAGTATTTCCCTACTTCCTTGCCTCCTCACTAATCCCATCCAAAAATGGCATTTTTACTGCTACAAATTTTTTGTTCAACGATCTGTTCAGACACGCATCACTTCCTTTGACGCCTTCTACCAAATCTTCTTTGTATTTTTTGCTTTTCACGCTTCATCAAAAACCAAAAATAATAAATTGCATCTCCTTCATTTTGTTCGAATGACAGTCCCCAGAAAATTGGTTAGCAGGAAAATTGGTTGCAACAGCAGCCGCCCAAGGCTTGCTCTCTACCAGGAAGCAATCGGCCCAGTTAGTTCAACTCATCGAGAATAAATCGTAGAAGCAGCAGTAGTGGCTGACTAGACCAGCTAATCAGCCAGCTAAACTTCTACTGCTACTACTCCGTTTTATTTAGAAGACTATATTGCTGCTAGTTCCCCCACTTTTTACTAGCCCCTTTGCAATGGCGCTGCATCAGCAGGGTGGAAGGAGAGAGATAAGAGAAGCACAAACACCCGCGTGACAAACCCTCTTTTCTTTCATTTGTAAACACACCAGCAATTGGTTGTCTGTTTTAGGGGCAAGCGGGCAGCAGAGGTGCGTCTGGCGCTAGCAGCTCTCAATTCACTTTAACTTTGATAAAGAAAGAAAGAGGAAATAGATAGAGCAAAAAAAGAATGCAAAATGTCATTTTTTGCTGGAGAAAAGTAGCCTACAGGGTGCTTCAAAGACGGGGTCATGTTAGTAAAAATTTTTTTTTGGAAAAACATTCTTTTCTGAGATTTTTACCAGACATGACTAGAATTACAGGACAGGGGTCTTTCACAATACGTTTAATCTTAATAAAGGCGACTATTTGACTAGTGATTCATAAGCAAGCTTGCTTAGATACCCATTTCTTCAAAAATAGCCCGCTTGCTTTAAAGACTGACCAATGTCTCAGCGCGGAGCAAACATTTTGTGTTTATTGCATTTTCTTACGGAAAAAGGCATTCACGGCTACCTTTTGACATTCATTTTTACACGGTTCCACACGGTTTTCATTTTTTCCTACTTCGAAAAGGTTGTGGAGACCTTTAAGGTTGAAGATTAGACAGAAATATTGGCAATAATATTAGCAAGCTGCTCTATGAAGCTAAAAAATAAAGGTGGACAACAGTGTCAAAAAGATAGCCGTTAATGTCTACCCTCTTTGACTACCATAAGATCCACCAATTCTGGCTGAACACCTAAAATTTTGAGATTCATCTAAAAATTTTCCCGAGTTTAGTGGGCTCAAATTGAAAAGTCTCTAGTGGTTTCTGCATCTTATTTAAATTTTCTTCGTCTTTGGTCAAATGAAAAGAAAAATTTTCAAAAAAATCACATTATCTGACTCACTTCATTAACTATTGTTCTTGCTCAGAAAGCGCAAGAAACTTTTTATCTAACAAGCTAATACAATTGTTATGTAATATATATTCTGGCTTTTTTTAAGCGATTCATTTAAGCCTAAGGTTAAACGAAAAAACCACTGAAAATTTTGAGCCTGCCGAAAATAGGACTGATGTTGTATCTAAAACCTAGCAAAAGCAGTCAGGCTGGACTCTATAAAAAGGCCTTTTCTGACATACCCTGTAAAATTTCCGTTTATTACAGACGAAAAAGACTCAGAGATTTCAATTTTGAAGGCAAAGAAATAGAGGAAAATGTTGTTGTGTCTATTGCTATTCTGTATCTCTCAATTTGTGTGCTTTTTCCATCTACTGCCTTGTCGAACCGTCTGCTTCCTGGTCGCTAGTGGCTGGTGCGTGCGTGTGTGTATGTATGTCACGTTGATGAATGACTGGCCGGCCATTTGGTGTTGCTGCTGATGCAAAAAATTCTTTTTTCCCTTAACTTCTGCTTCCTTCCTACACATACGCTCACTCACTCACACAGATAGGGGGGCTGGGCTGCAGAAAAAATGATTTGTCGGCTGCTTAAATTTTTTTGCATTGCTTTGGATGGATGTGTGTTTGCCCAAGTCATATATTTTGCCTATTTTTTGTCTTTTTTATTTGTTTTTTATTTTTACTGTTTAGAGCGAGAGTTCGCTTTTTGGAAGTAGAAATATATAGTTTTTTTAGATTTCAAAGTTTTACTCAGATTTTTGGAAAAAAAAGTACTGTAAACATGAGAGGCCTTCTATCCCCAGTAAAACTTTAAGGGACCAACCTCTCGTGGCGTTGTATCAACAGCTGGGACCATTTTTCCAATCCAACCAGATGGAGGTTGCCAGAGTGGCGTTACATCGAGGTGGCGTTATATCGAGGGTACACTGTATTTTATATCATATTGAGAGTTAATTAACTGTATGAGAGTTAATATGGAGAGTTAACTGTATGAGAGTTAATATGGAGAGTTAACTGTATTCATATATGTACTTCATATGCTTCTTGCATATAGAGCGCTGTGTTTAATTGCCTTTGCATTTTGCACTTTTGCGCTTTTGCGCATTTAAAAAAAATCGAGTATTATCGATATATCATGATATTTTCGTGTTAATTTACAGAGGGTGTGAGCAAGGAAAATAAAGAAAAAGGCGATTTTTTTCAAATTCTGTCATTTTAACTCAGAGCTGCAAAACGAACTTTATTTAAAGATTTGTATTTTTTGGGACTTCAGACTTTTATATCTTTTGAGATTATACGCCGTAATTTTTATTTTTGACGCTCAAAACTAAATAAGTACTGGATAAACTAGCATTATTTGACGAAAAATGACCAAGTTGTACTCTATTTCGCAAAATGTAATTTATTTCAGAGTTTTGAGTTGGCAGTCTTGTTTCAACTTGACTTTGAAATAAAAAATAAAATAAAAATACTCGAACATCAGGCTATGACTAATCACCAGATTGCCAAAAACTGATTTGGTCTACACACTGGTCTTGAAAAATAAACAAAGATATTGGAACAACACCAATAAGAATTTTGAGGGTAAATCAATATTTAGAGGGTAAAATCGATAATTTGAAAAAAAACGAGTGTTGGGTGGTTTTCATTAAAAAAATATTTATCGCTTAAACGCTCTGAATACTTTTTTGGCGCTGAGTGTGTTGTGGTGTATTGTTGGTGGATCGCTTAGAGTGGCGTTTTATCAAGAAAAAATCTGAAAAAATTGTGCTAAAAACACCAGGGACACTAAGGCAATCTTTTTTCGGTGGCACCACCAACACATATAAAACTAAAACATATTTTTTACATTTTGTAGTTCGAAAAGCATGTTTGCTACCGTCCTAACAAACGCTGGCATACCCTGCTTCTGAGCCACAAAACAAGAGGGACTGTGTTTTTCCAGTGATTTCATTTTTTCATACAGTTAACTCTCAATATAACATCACCCTATTTTAAATAATGAGGTGACACGTGTCTTTATGCTATCTTTAACGTCAAAATATAAACCCTTGCAATTCTTCGAACTAGGCTGACCAAAGACATTAAGGAAGACTTCAAAAATGGGGGTGAAAAAGTGTCGGACTAAAAATGAACTTTTTGAGGGTCTTTAAATCGAGAGTCAACTGTAAGCACAGTCGAACGTCGTTATAACATACCCCTAGGGCAGGGCTCGTATCTCAAAATTTCAAAAAAAGGACATTTGGTCAAAAAAAGGACATTTTGACCATTTTTGAAGGAGGAAGGTCATTTTATCCAGTGCTTATTGCCATTTCGAAGCGAAAAAAAAAGATTTTGACTAAAATTTCAAAAATAAAAAAGATTTGGGGTCCCGAAAAAAGGACAAATCTTTTTAAAAAGGACATATACGTGCCTTGCCCTGGGGTCATTCCCAAGACGATATGTTATAACGAGGTTTGACTGTACTGAATTTCGTTAAAAATTAAAATTTTTCAAATTTTTTTCATTTTTTTCATTTTCTCCAAACAGCAAAAATACAAGTTATTGTGCTACTTTTATTTGTTTAGAATTAGCTGCAATAGCATCACAGAGAGGTCGACACACACAGGGGTGTGCAAAAGTAGTAGTAAAAGCACGAGTAGTGGTAGCATCTCGGCACTCCCACTACCCATTTTCCTCTTTTTGTTCCTTGTCTCCTTCTTGTTGTTTGAAAGAGGCAAAATAAATTTTCTGCATGTTTGTGTGCAAAATAAGCAAGCAAAGGGGGTGAGTGTTGTCTGTGTATTGTTATGTCGGTCTTTTCGCCCTACTGTGCAGATTTTTTCCATTTTTATTGTATTATTACGAGCATTTTGGATTGGCAGCTCCTGATGCTGTGGAGATTGCAGCAAAATATTTTTTGCTGTTTTTGTTGTTAAAAGTTTTGTTAGTTCTCTATCTATTTCCTGGTCGGCGTACATAAACTGGCCTTTTTTTATTTTTCTGCAGTGTGTGTCTGCTGTTGATGTTATTGTTCCTGTTGTTGTTGCCTCTTTGTGTCTGAACTCATTTAATTGATTTTTATTTAATTTTTTTGGTTGCTGATGGAAAATTACTTGTTGTTAAGTCATGTGTTTGTGAAGACAACAAAATTTTTTCTAGTGGGGAATATTGGTTCTGGGCTGAGATACAGGCTTTCTATGGGTGTAATTTTTAGAAAAGGTGTACTAATACAAAAAAATACGGTAATTCATTTTTCATTTTTGAATGAAAAGTGTGAAAAAAATATTTTAAAATATCTACAACCTAATTTATATAGCATAAATGTAGAAATATCTTAAAAGTAGTGAAGAATAGGGTTCCAAAAATCAGCTTGGTCCCCCCTGTTGTTTTATTTGTAAAATCAACAGGGGGGACCAAGCTGATTTTTACGAAAAACAAGAGGGGGGACCAAGCTGATTTTTGGAACCCTATTCTTCACAATAGCCAGTATTGTTTATTTAGACTTGTCATACTGACTGAAATCTCAAATCAAAAATTTGTATTTTTCCACATCAAATCAAGCAATTTTTTGGAAAAATAAATAAAAAAACAATAAATAAATATTTTTTTCTAAACATACAAAGTAGCATATTCAAAAAAAACGTCTTTTAGTGTATCTTGCATCTGCATCGCCTCCCATTTTTTCTAAAATCAAATGTTTACTGTTAGAAATCCGAACTTAGAGACATCTAAAAAGTTATAATTAATTATTTTTTGAATCATATTTTGGACCCTAGTTGAGAATATACAGTTGAACATGGGTTATCCGGCACTCCAGTTATCCGAAGCCCTCGGTTATCCGGCACTCCAGTTATCCGAAACCCTCGGTTATCCGGCACTCCAGTTATCCGAAACCCTCGGTTATCCGGCACTCCAGTTATCCGAAACCCTCGGTTATCCGGCACCCTGAAGCCGGTCCCCAGGGGTGTCGTATAACCGAGGTTAAACTGTACCAACACCTCCCCCCGCTGGCATACCCTTATCCTAAATATGGTTAAAAAGTGATTTTGAAACAAAAATATAAGAGGAGGGTTATTCGCTATTAGCGTGCATATTTCCATACTAAAAGTCTTAAATTAGTACAAATCAGACATTTTTCAATTTTCAAAGAAAAATCATATTTTTTATTAGAATTTTGGCTAAACTTTATTATAGGAACACCTTCTAAAAAGGGGTTTAACTACTTTTGTTTTTGTGTTTAAGGGCCTGAAACGTGTAGAAAATATTTTTTTAGGTGGGGGACGGCAATTTTGAAAAAAAAATTTTTTGACTAAATTTTGATTTTTTGCCTTTGGGGGCCAAGGTGATTCAACCTAAAAAAATTACTGATTATATACCCAAAAGACCAAAAAAGACAGAAATTTGGACATCGTTTTGATAACTGGGACCTGCCGAAAAGAAACTTTGTTATGCATACATATAGTCTTGCTCGGAATTATGTCTAAGGTATGTGGGTGTGTGCATCTAAACCACAAGCCACCAAGCCCTTTCGGGGGCGCAGGGGGCTTGATAGGTTAGAGATGCGCGCACTCATTTACCTTAGACATAATTCCGAGCAAGACTCTTGATCATATAATGCATATATAGACTTTTTTGCCAAGTTTTACTAAGAAAAACAAGGTAGAAATTTAAAAAATAGGGAATCCAGGTACCCTGCAGTACCCTTTACCTTGGTCCCCCAAGGCAAAAAGTCAAAATTTAATCAAAAAAAAATTTCAAAAAGTGGCGTCCCCCATCTAAAAACATGTTTTCTACACGTTACAGGCCCTAAACACACACAAAAAATCAGTTAAAACCCTTTTTTGGAAGAGTTGCTATAATTAACTCCGGCCAAAATTTGTAGCAAAATTACAAACTACAAAACTAACAGTAGCAGCAGGATGATGACTAATCTTTTTGCAAGCTAGTCCAGTCACACTCACATACTTAATAAAAAAATTTGGGCGCTACTTGCATATACCCCCAAATCAAGTTTTTTTAAATGTTCCCAAACACCTTATATCGACCTAAAATCGCCTCAGGAGCTCGAAAAAGACATTATTTTCAGGTTCTGGTCAATAAAAAAAAAGTTTTTCGCATTTTGAAATTTCGACTATTAAAGTCAATTAAGTCAATAAATATTCTTTATTTACAACAAATTTCAGAGGGAAATGACATCGAGAAAAGCCGTAAACACATTGGTCTTAACAATGACAAACAATGACAACTAAAACTTTCACTTCCTTTTAAATGAAAGAAGTTGAACATCGTTCTGAATACTGGGGCCTACCGCATAAATAAACTCTGGTATGCATGCTTTTTCATGCATCCAGAGTCACTTTCCAGTGATTTGTGTCTAAGGTATGTGGGTGTGCGCATCTCAACCCCAAGCAACCAAGCATCCTGCGCCTCCGAATGGGGTGCAGGAGGCTTGGTCGGTTAGAGATGCGCGAACTCACTTACCTTAGACATAATTTCCGAGCAAGACTATCGATCAAAAATGCATTTAGAGGTACTTTTTGCCAAGTCCCATGTTGAAAAACAGGGTAAAACAGTCATATGGTCGAGATTTCAAAATGCCCAAAACTCGATTTTTTATAGACCAGAACTCAAAAATAATGTCTTACCTGAACTCCTGAGGCGATTTTGAGTCGACATAGGGTGTTTAAAAACACTTTTAAAAAAAGTTGATTTAGGGGGTATATGCAAGTAGCGTCAAAATTTTACTTCAACATTTAGAAATTTTCCTTATTTAAATTACCTTATTTCCTCTAATAGAGCCCCCGGGGGCTTTATTTTTTGGATGCCCGAAAATCGGAAAATTTGGAATTCGATCTCGAGATTTTTGGGTGCTCAACTAAAATCTGAAAAGTGCAATCGGTAGAGCTCATGGGAGTTAAGAAAACGCGTAAGACAGCTTTGCAAAAAATTGACTCTGGGCTGAGATATAGGTCCTCAAAGTTAGGGGGCTCTATTAGAGGAAATACGGTATATGTTTTATTAGAGAAGTTAACCACTAGTACTTTTCACTTTTTTATATTTTACTTCTGCTTTGCAATAGAAAAAATGCGAAGTTTTTTGATTTAGCTAAATAAATTCCCATGTGTTTATTTATTTTTTTCAGTTTCCATTGAACAGCAGCACAAATTGTCGTGCAGGAACGTCAACAACAACATCAATAACACCACTGCCGAGATTTCTTCCTCACTTTCTCAGTCGACTGGTGGTGCTGGAAGAAACCCGCGGATGATTCTAGGTATTTTTTGTTTATTATTTTCAATAAATTTTTGTTTGTTTTTTGTGGTTTTTAACTTCCCATATGATGCATTATGAAAAAAAGTAATTTTTTTTTGAAATTCAAATTTTTTTGTTTATTCTACGGATTTTTTCAAAATAATTTTCTTCCTATGAACCATAGTGGATTTTAATGATCAAAAAGTTGTTGTAATTAAACCAATTCAGTGCCCAATTTATTAAATCAAAATAAATTTTTCAAATTTGTTAGTTTTTCTATATTCATTTGAATTTAGTGGATGACACTAACAACTTGATGTCCCCTTCGTTAGCTGCAATGCCAGGTAAACTAGCCAAGGACTCCAGTGTGGTTGAGGACGAGGAAGCACATCAACAGGAGGTAGTTTTTAGCCATTTTCTTTAAATACAGGGTTCTTTTCCTTTATCCGGATGACCTCTATAAAATGCTTTAAACCCAAAATTTTTTGAAGCTATTCCTTCAAATCATTTGTGGGTACTCTGAAAAAAATAACTGAATACACAAACAAGTCAAAATATGAAAAAAAAATTGTTTGACTGCTTTGTATACATATTTTTGAAAAATGTAAAATTTGAGAAATTTGATAGAGAAAAAGGCAAAGAAGAACTGATCGATACTATATCAATAAATTTTTCGTTTTTAAGATGATTAATTGATGAATAAATTTTGCAAATTCAAAGGTTTTTAGTCGGTATGACCGTTCGCGAAATTTAAAGACAAGTTCGCCAACAATTTTTTTGCGAACTTGCTTTTGCATTTTTATTCACCGTATTTCTTCTAATTTAGCGGCCTATATCTCAGCCTAAGTAAAAATTTTCAAAATCTGTTTATTGCGTTTTTTTAAACTCCCACGAGCTCTACCGATTCCGGATTTTGAATTTTGGATTTTATCTTAATCTTGAGATTGACCTCAAAGTTTTCCGATTTTTAGGCATCCAAAAAATTCAGCTGCTGGCCGCATAATTAGAGGAAATACGGTGTCTATGATTTTTGATTTATCATAATAAAATATGATTTCTTTTTTTTTATGTTTTGTTTTTTGGTTAAAAATAATTCGGTACTTGTTGGGCTTAAACTCCCAACCCCCTAATTTTTTAAAAGTGACTTAAAAAACGTCCTAAACTACTTTTTTCTGCTCAATACGATATAAGAAACATTTCTGAACAGTTTCTAATAAAAAAATTTATTGTTTTTTCCAAAAATTTTGGCTTCAAGTCATCAAAGATGTCTTTTTAGGGTATTTTAGGTTCATTTTTAGGTGATTTATTATATTAGGTTTAATTTAGGCTTACGCTAAGGCAAGGGTAGGACAGCGTATGTTAGGACGAACTCAGACATGTTTCCCGAACTACAAAAAAGTAATAAAAAAGCCTACCCTTGCCTAAGCCTAAAATCACAAAATTTAGTCGAAAAAAATCTATTTTTAATGACTTGAAGCTAAATTTTTTTTTGAAAAAAGTATAATTTTTTTAATCAGAAACTGTTCAGACATGTCTCTTATATCGTATTGAGCAGAAAAAGTAGTTTAGGACGTTTTTTAAGTCACTTTTCAAAAATTAGGGGGGGGGGGTTGGGAATTTAAGCCCAACAAGTACCAAGAATTCAATCATGAGAAATGTTTGAAAAAAGTTTCGCCAGAGGTCTTTCAGGGTAAAAGTTTTTAGCATCACAATTTTGACTATTTTGCTACTGGCAACTTATATGAACATGTTTAATCTCAAATTTAAAGGACCATGGCCACCTGTTTTAAATTGTTAAAATTTTTTTTCCTAATCACTGAACTTCTCTACTGATTTTTAAAATTGATTTCTAACAAAACAAGACCTAGAATTTAATTTTAGTTATGGTTTTGTTAGAAACCAAGTTGAAAAATCCATACAGAAGTTCAATGATTGGGAAAATTTATTGAATTGGCGGGGGACAGCCGTTGTCGTAGACGGCAATGGCCCTTTAAGCTAAATTTTGATTAGTGATATAAAGGTAATTGTACATAAGCTAGATAGTCTAAAATACTTCGCAAGTAAATTTAGCTAATTTAAGGATTGTTTTTAGACTGAAAATTTTGGATATTTGTTGCCGACTAGTTTTTCAACTAATACACAGCTTGAGCTGAGTTTCGAGTACCAAGTACCAAGAATTCAAGCAGAGCTAAATTTAATTCGGAGCTAAGCCATAAAGTTGACATCACAGTAGATAAATTAGTTTAAAAAAGTTCCTATCAAAATACATACCTTTTTTTTGAGTTTCCGAAAAAAAAAGTTTTCGAAAAGTTTTAATGATTTTTTAAACTTTCAGTGCTCAATGACCTCCACATCAGCTGATGCAGCTATAAACGAACAAAGAAGAGCCAGAGTGAAGGAAGAACCTGTGAATGGTGACGAAGAGAACAATGAAAACTGCCCTAAGAAGCGCCGTAAAATGCATAAGCATTCCACAGCCTCAGGCAGCCGACATCACCACAAACGGTCCCTTCACTCCAAACTGGACTACAGGGACCAGGACGCTGTTGAGAAAGGCAATCATGATCAAGGAGACGAGCAAAGGAGGAAGTTAAGCCAAGAAATTGATGAAGACGAGTTGGCAGACAAATTTGACAGTGATTCCATACCCCAACCTACCCCTCAGCGAAAGAATGGCCTGTTTTTGAGTGGAGCTACTCAAAGTGCAAGCGGGGTAAGACGAAATTTCAATAATAAAAAGAAGCGTTATAAAACTGTGCGCTTAAAATGAAATTGACAAATTAGGAAAGTCACTTCCCTATATGCTCTACGAATCGACCACGGGTAATTAATTTTCAACCCCCAAAAATCGAAAAATTTGGGGTCGATTTTGAAAATTTTTCGATGCTCTATCAAAATCTAAAAAGTGGAATCAACTAAGATCGCGGTGGTTAAGAAAATGCAAAAAAACAGATTTGCAAAGTTTTTTTCAAGCTCAGATATGGGGTCCGTAGGATGGGCGATCATTGGAAGGTGGTCGATTATTAGAGAGTGGACGATTAAAAGAGCGGTATTATGTTCATTGGCGGTTGTGTATGGTCAGTTTGCAGTCATCTTGAAAAATATTTTTAGGAGCCCAAGTGCCTTATTTCCTCTAATAGACCGACCGATCGGTCTATTTTCCGATTACCCTCTAGGGGGTCGGTTTATTAGAGGGATTTTTATATTGGAGGGTGGGGGGGATCAGTTTATTGTTCGACCGAAGGCTTGGCGAAATTTTTAGTAAAAACTTGAAAGCAAACTATTTTTATGTATTTTATATATTTATAATGGCTTATTATGGCTTTTTGTGGGGTCGTTCTATTGGAGGGGGTCAATCTATTAGAGAATATACGGTGCTTAGATTAAGCCTTAGGAGCAGGGTAGAACAGCGTACTTAAAGAGCTGGCTTCAAACGCGCTGCTAAAAAATTTAAAAGCTATTACCAAAGTGATTGCGAACTGATCTATTGCCATTAGTACTTTAGGGCATAAGTATTAGTGCCTACAGTGGAAATAAGCAATAGTTTAGAACTGATTTTTTATAAACAACTTAACTAACTAACACTAAATTAGGCCGCTGAAATTTTAATTCAAGAAATGTTTCGTGAAAAAAAATTAAACAAAAAAGGTCAAGTAAAAAGAATTACATTCTTCACTTCATTTTGTATTCAAAAAATTGGAGTCCGGATTTTTGAATCAAAGGTTTACACATCAGTAGGGTTGTCGACTCGAGTCCTCGAAAATTTCGAGTTTCGAGTATCGAGTATCGAGCCGAGTACTCGAAAGCATCAGTACACACAAAAGATCGCATCGCTCACGAGATCTTTGCTGAGCTGCTTCGAATACCCAGGACTAAGAAAGATGAAAATAAATAATTACACACAGACATTAGCACTTACCTAAAGAGAGTAGCTACCGATTCCGTTTTGGCCTTTTTCGGTGCACTCGGATTTATGTCTTTCATCGCTTCTATATGCTTGACCGACTTCAAGTGAGTAGCGCAAGTTGTTGTTGTTCCGCTCTTTCCGAGGCTGATTTCATCTCCACATTCACACACTGCATTGCTGCCAGACTTGTTGAAGTGTTTCCAAACGTCGCTTGGCAGTTTGCTTAAATAGAAAAATAAGACACGTAGATTTATACAGAACGAAGTTTCTTTAAATGAGTTTTTTATAGGTAGTACAATATAATAGCGGCAATTTCTTCAAGTTTTCGTGTCAAGTACTCAAAAAGTTCTCGGAAATTTCAAATTTCGAGTCAATTCGAGCACTCAAAAATTTCGAGTATCGAGTCGAGTGCTCGAAAATTTGGAATTTCGAGTATCATATCGAGTCGAGTACTCGAAAATCTCGAGTACTTGACTCTACACATCAGATTACAATATAAATTTTGCAGCTACTATTTTTTAAACTTTGTTGCATCATCAAATATTTAAAAATTTTGTTCTCTGGTAGTTATTAGTTGTTATTGACAACTTAGCCCAATTAGACTTTTTTAAAAAAGAGTTTTTAGTCAGCTTTGATTAATAATGTGTTAAACAACAGGAACATTTTACTTTCGAAGATTAGTTTCAAAACCGATCTTAGTCCTGATTAATAGTGAAAGAAATTTGCTCAAGCAATTTTGATTTTTTTTAATGAAAAATTGATCAATTATCTCTAAATTTTGTATTTTATTTGATTTTTAATTACTTCTTAATGAGTTTAAGTAACACTCATTAATATGTTTCATATGAAGTAAAACAAAATTCTTTTACCACACCCTTTTTGAAAGGGCTCGCCAAAAAATCTTTACTGCAAAATTAGGGCATACTCAATATCATAGCGATCAGAGGTTATCAATCAAAATTTAAACTTACAAAAAGATCATAAACATTCTTTATGTTTTAGTCATCGTTTGCCGCCGAACTGGAAGCTTTGCGCAAGGAATCTGCCGGCTCGTCTGTCTCCAATATGTCTTTTCACAAGAATTCTGTACCAGAAAGCTCAACCGCCTACCATGCTCGAATGAATATGCGCAACAAATTATCAGTGGCCAATGAGGACTTTATTCGCAAAATGTCTACTGTTTCCATGGATGAGAATAAGGCAAGGAAGGAGTCTTGCATTTCTGACTATGGTGTGGAGTTATTAAAGAATTAATTGTACAGAAAATAATTTTTTAGCCGGAGAAGATGCTCCTCCGGAAACAGATGCCATACCGTAAGTTTTTTTTGTCTTGTGCATTGTGAATTCAGTGTTTCTAATTTATTACTTTAAAGTCACATCAACCTCGGGAAAAACTTTCAAGCTCGAGTCAAAAAATGGGCTGACAGGGAGATTACAGTACAAGAGTAAGCTTTTGCATACAAATAGTTTAAAATACTTGGTTTAATAATAAGTTTACTAAGATATGGGTTGATGAAAAAATTGAAAAGTATCCAAATTACTTTAATGTTTATAATTTGCACAAAAAAACTACAGTCGACTCTCGATAACCCGCCACCCCCTTCAAGTTCGTTCCGTCTTAAGGTCCGACACTTATTTTACCTCAATTTTTGAAAAATTTTGCCGAATATGATTCGTCAGCCTGATGCGAAATATCTCAAGGATTCCGATTTTGACGGTCATTTTAAAAAATGTTTAAAATTTTGCCACCCTACTTTCCAAATAGGGTGGCTGGTTATCGAGAGGCGTGGATCTTAGTGGCAAAAGTTTTAACATTTTATAAAATGATCGGCAAAATCAAAATCTTTGCAATATTTTGCACTAGACTGACGAATCATATTCGGCAAAATTTTTCAAAAATTGAGGCGGGAACGAAAAAAGGGTGGCGGGTTACCGAGAGTCGACTGTATATGTAGTTGGTTGAATCAACTTGATTCTCCATTTAATGCATTTATTTATTTGTCCTACTGTAATAATATTTGAATTTGCAGAAGAGCTGCCATTCCTGACAGAGACGAAGCAGTTTTTGATGCTAAAGTTGTGGACCATTTGCCACAAGCTTGCAGTGAGTCTTTTTTATCAACATGCAATTAGCCGACTCATAAAAAGTATTTGCTGACTAAAAGTTGTTTTTTTAGTTGCTGCTTATGAGACATTAGCTTGTAGTGTAGCTGTTCCTAGGCCTGGTCGCAACAAAGAGCTTGCTCTGCATATTCTCATGGAAAACCAAGGTGGAGTCACAGTCTTCAACTAAAAATTTTTTTACTAAATTATTTTTACAGGCAATATTCAGTCGGCGGTGATGGATTTGCTAAGATCTGATACTCTTGACTGGGAACAATATCCTGTAACATTAATATCTTTATTATTATATCTGTTTACTTACCCTTTTTGCATATTTAGCTGGTGTTTAACAATTTATATGTGGATGTTGACCAGTGGATGCCAGAAGATATTAGCTCTTTTCAAGATGCAATCTACAAAAGTGAAAAAGATTTCCACCAAGTTGCTGCTGAGGTTTGCTTCGATAGTAGCTTTGTTTTTTTTTAACTTTTTACAATTTTTTTAAGCTGGAAGGTCGAACGGTGAAAGAATGTGTGGCATTCTACTACACCTGGAAAAAAGCTTGCCCTGATGACTACAGAAAACTCAGGAATCTTCGAAGGAAGCGCCAACTTTTAGAACAACAGGTGAATTATCAAGTGATACTTGACTGTAGAATATTTGACCCGTGGAATAAAGAATTTAATTTTATAGTGTAAGGTAGGGGCGAGGGTGGTTTTGGACAAAACCACCCTGTTAATTTTTAGGTATATATTTTTTTCAAATTTTCAAAGTTTTAGTACCAAATTGTAGCCCTAAATGTCAGCTACATTCTGGTACCAAAACTTCGTAAAGTTTGTAGATCTAAACTTTAAAAGGCGCTCACTCCGTGCTGAAAAACGTGTCAGAGTGAGCGCCTTTTAAAGTTTAGATTTACAAACTTTACGTTTTTCTAGAAGTTTTGGTACCACAATGTAGCTGACATTTAGGGCAACTTTGAAAAATTGAAAAAAATATATATCTAAAAATTAAAAGGCTCTCACTTTGCCTCCAGTAATTGTCAATTGAATAAGATCCAGTCTTGCTTCGGCCCACTAGCTAAGGGCAGCAATAGTTCCTATACCCTCGGGTCGAAACAGAGTAATAGCAATGCCTTCGGGTCGCCAATCGGTCTAGCCAATTCTCCTCAGGGAGAGAACAATTCCATTCAGATCTCAGGCGTATCTCCTCTCATGAGATCCACATTCCTCTGGGTTAAAGACCGGTCGCACTCTGACACAGTCGAGGAGTCGGCGGACCTAAAACGTGAACTACCCTTGGTTGCTCCTCAAGAAGAAGAAATATAATCGTCGCTCGCTTTTAAAAAATGGGAGGAAATCTTTGCTGGATACTAGAAACAATTTTAATGGAACTCATTTTAAAAAAACTGGAACTCATTTTTAAAACTGGAACTCATTTTCTATTCTATTCAAATTAGATGAGTATTTTGATTTTTCGCAAAAATTTGCTTGAAGCTCAAAATGTACTTTTTCGGGCGTTTTGAAAGGCCGTAATTTTTCTTTCGACCTACTTTTTTTTTAAATCAACTCTCAGGCATGTAACACGCACACTAAAATCTAATTGGAAAGCTGGTATAAATTTTGCTATGCAAATTTGCTGGGGGTTGACACAAGAAGTTGTTCGATATCTATCGGTCGCCTATACGTTAAATTTAATTAAAAAATATTTTAGTTGGATTTCTCTTCATATGCTTCAAGGATTCGCTCTCAGTCGGATCTGATGGATACTTCTGATGAAGAGTTCTCTGGAACAGAATCTGATATTACTAATCCTTCTTATGGCGTACACGATATGGAATGTTCACCGGAGACAAGGCAATTTAAATTTTTTTTTAAATTGTTTTAGGGTCAAATGCTTTCCATCATTTAACACTTATTCTTTTCAGAGCCGAAAAACTAGCTCGAGTAAACCAAACCCAGAGTCCAGTGCCACTGGAAAGGAAGACCAGTACCATTCGTTTCACTGTTCCAGCCACTCTAGATCTACCAATGGCTTCTCCCCTAGGGATAGGATCTGCATTCACAAACAGTGTGACCAGCAACAACAACAACAATTCAGCCAGCTACCCTTGGCTGCATGGCGAGATGTTCACCTCCCCCTCATCCAGCACTACTTCCAATACCCATGAGTCAAGCAGTGTTAACTATGGTGCTAGCAATTCCACAATGACAGCCAACTCTAGCAGTGCACTGAGTGATCTGTTTGACACGGGTGGTGTTGAATCTTCTGTATTTGGTCAAAACTCAGGGTTCCACTCTCACAAAGTTAGTTTTCAAATTCGTTTTTTGTAATTTTGAACCACACTGTAAGAAACTTTGTTACCTCAGAATTTTCACCCCAATTTTTTTCCTATTGTGTCGAGGAAGTCTTTCTGAGCAAGTTTAAGAAGAACTGTCATACAAAAATCGGTCTCACACGGAAGATTACGCGTTTTCAAAAAAGAGGTGGTGGCGACAACCGAAAAATGAGAAATTTTATATTTTCAAATGCTTAACATTATTTTTTATACTTTTCAAAGTGTTATGTGTCATTCGACGCGAAAATCTCGGGGCTTTTTTTCTGTAATAAAAAATTTCACCATTAAGTTTCGACGCGGTGAACAAAGCTTTTTCAAACTGTTAAAAAATGTATTTTAAAAAGCTGTGAATATTTTGACTGAAAGACGTTTCAAGACAAAAAGTCATTTTCAACTATAAAATTTTTCACTTTGTCGTCATTTTTTTTAAATTTGCCTCCCACAAACTTTTTAATTATACCACTAGAAAGCTCTACAGAAACTGCACTAGATGGCGGAAAAAAATTGAAAAAGGGTGGACAATGAGAAGTTACAAACAATTTAATAAAATTAGTTTTATTTTTTATTTTAAAAGTTTTTAACGTAAAACATTTTTCTCTCAACAAAACCCAAAACTTGACACCGGATTCGTGATCAGCGTACCCGATTTGCTTATGAAACTATTTTTAGACGTAAACATCGACTGTTATATTTCAAATTCCTCTCGAGACAATAAATATTCGAATAAGTCCATACTGTCTAATTTGAATGTTTATTGTCTCGAGAGGAATTTGAAATATGACAGTCAATCTACGTCTAAGATTCGCTGATCACGAATCCCGTGTCACATTTCAGGTTTTAACAAGCGAAAAAAAACTTTTAAATATTAAAATGATCATGTTTATTAAATTGTTTGTAACTTCCCAGTGTCCGTTTTTTTGTGCAGTGCAGTTTTTATAGAGCTTTGTAGAGCTTCTTGTGGTATAATTAAAAATTACGTGGGAGATTTTTTCTCAGAACAATGGCAAAAGAAATTAAAAATTTTAGTTTCAAAAAGAACTGTTTTGTCTTAAAGCGTATTTTTATCAAAATATTGTATGCTTTTCAAAAACAAATTTCACAGCCAGAAAGAGATTCATCTCTCACGTCGAATAACATATCGTTTTGAGAGTGCACAATGCATGATGGGTGAGAACTAGTCAAAAACAGCACTGAAAACATATAAATTTTTCAAGGATTATGTTTATAAAATCGGGTGTAACTTCCCAGAGTCACCCTTTTCTCAAAATTTCTTTTAACCATCTGGTGCAGAATTGACAGGGCTTTCAAAACATGCAAACCAAAAATTTGAGGCAAAATTGAAAAATTTACGTAGAAGAAAATTTCAAAAAAAAATTTACTTTTCTAAAAAATTTTCAACTCAATGGTAACATTTTTTATTACAGAAAGAAAGCACCGAGATTTCTGCGTCGAATGACATATAACACTCTATAAAGTATAAAAAATAATGTTAAGCATTTGAAAATATGGCCCTATCCCTGGAGGGGTACCGATTTTTGAGCTTGGTCCCACCTATTGTTTTTTTGCTTAATTTTTGCACAAAATTGTCTTTTTTATTTAGGATATTTTACCCCTAGTATAAAATACAATCTCCTCCGCCTTTTTCATTTTTAAACCCTATTAAAAAGTTCCCAAATATCTGTCACAGACCTCGAAAAAAGTGCGTAAAATATTTTTTCAGCCTAAAAACAAGGATAGTCACAGTGACTTAAGTTAATGGAGAGAAGAGTGTATTCTATATTAGCGATATCTTTATTCAGAAAAGCAAAAGTGATGCGTAAGTGGTCATAAGTAGTCAAAAATTTAGTGAAAAAAACAACAAGGGGGACCAAGCTTAGAAATGGGTACCCATTGAGGGATAGGGCCGAAAAATTTAAAATTTCTCATTTTTCAGAAGTCTCCATCACCTCATTTTTCAAAACGCGTAATCTTCTGTGTGAGGCCGATTTTTCTATATAATAGTTCTCCTTAAACTTGCTCAGAGAGACTTCCTCGACACGATAGGCAAAAAAATTAGGGTCAAAAATCCGAGGTAACAGGGTGTCGTTCGAAATTTCAGAAAACAAATTTTAAGTTTTTTGACATGTTTTTTGGTAAAAAAATTAGGCTCTATATGCTTTCGCAATTCTTAAAAAAGGATGCCTTGGCCCCCAAGCTGATTTTCCGAATTTTTTTTCCCAAAAGTCTCAAAAACGATTTATTTACACGTTTTTCAGGCTTATGTAAGATAAAACCAGCGTATGTTAGGCTTAGGACGGACTCAAACATGTTTTTCTTACTTTTTTAAATTTCGAGAAAACTTTTTGGGTCCGTCTCAACATACGCTGGCCTACCCTTGCTTTAGCCTAAACTTCTATATTTTTACTGCAAATAGCATTTAAAGGGGCATGGCCGTCGCCGATGGGAATATTTTGAAAGACGGCTACCAGGTCAATTAAAAAAAAGAATTATTTTGCAATACAAACTTGTTGTGCGCTCTCCCAGCTATATGCAATGAAAAACACAATGAATGTCGATCCAAAAGTCGACCTAAGCGTTTTTATTAAGCGGGAAGGGCTGTAAACTTTTTTCCTCTATGGAACATTTTTTCTGTTACTACCATCTTGTAGCTAAGATGCAAGGCTTCAAAATGAGCTATTAACAAGTTGCACCTGATCGAAAATTTTGGGTTTAAAATGCTTAGGTCCGCACTCAGGTCGACACTCAGGCCCACACTGACCCGAGTGTCGACCTGAGTGCGGACCTAAGCATTTTTATCCAACACTTTTATATTGCATAGAGCTTGTTAATAGCTTATTTTGAAGCCCTGCATCTTAGCTACAATATTGTGGTAACAGAAAATTTTTTTATGGATAAAAAGTTGTACAGCCCTTCCCGCGTTAAAAGAACGCTTAGGTCGACACTTGGGTCGGCACTCATTGTGAACGTGCCTTTCGACTACCTAACTGTATAGGTGGCTCAATGGTGAAGCGGACTTTGAAAGTCGGTCGTCGGTTTGATTCCCTTTGGCAGCATGATTTTTCCTCGACTTTTACAATATTGCGTCAGTTTAATTCTCGTTTGAATTACCTAGTACCCGTCATTCAAAATATTTCCATCGGCGACGGGCATGCCCCTTTAAATGCTTTTTGAGAACGGTCAATGCTTATAGAGCCAAAATTTAAACAATTACTTAACATTTTATTTTTGCAGGTCCGCGGTAATGTGCCTAAAAAAGGAGCTCAACCCTCTGCCGACGGGTTCTTCCACTGCCGATTGTGTGAGAAACGCTTCGAAAAAGTCAAATCTCTCAACGCTCACATGAAGTCTCATGCCATGAAGGCTAGGGCAGAGGCTGAAGCACAAGCTCAACTCCAAATCAACACTACCAACCGCTACTCCAAAAGCAATGACAACAACACTAATACAAACAACAATAACGACTTGCACATGCACGACTCACCTGAAGAAGAGCTCAACTTGTCACCCCTCAATCTCTGCCAGCCATCATCAGCCGCAGTCGCTGCTGCAGCCCTCGGACTCAACAACCTCAACAGGATAGCTGCAGCTCAACACTCGGCTGCCAAAATTCAAGGGCTTTTGAACACCAGAGATCTGGTCTCAGCCGCCATGACTCATTTGGCAGCTACCAGTGGAGCTAGCCAAACTGCCATGGGTATCAATGCAGCCCAGCAACAGCAGTTCAATGCTGTGCAGTCCATGCATAGTGGATTGGGCAATCAACAGCACATAGCAGCCATGGCTGCAGCGGCCGCAGCCGCCCAACAACACGGTCAACAAACTAGTCTGCAACAACAACAGCAAAACTTGGATGCTGTAGCGGCTGCGACAAGTCTGTCTACTTTACAACAGCTGCACTCGAATTTGCAGCAACAACAGCAGCAGAATCTGCCAAATTTTCAGGCACAGCAACAACAACAATACCCTATACACTAGTGATACAGTTCTGAAGTGATTTCCATTGGGGTTTTTGGATTTTGATATGTTTTTTAGTTGGGTCATACTTTTTTGTGCCAAATTCAATTTTTTGTCAAAAATTTTCTTCTTTCTGTCACAAATTTTTCTTTTCTTTTGTTATCTTTGATGTTCTGAACTTTTTTACAAAATGATAACACCATCGTGTATTCATGCTAAATTAGTTTCTAGCAAGGTATTATTTGTGCGAGATCTCTTTAAAATGTGAGACAACAATAAAAGGTGTGGACCAAGTCAAAAAAATAATTGGCTTCATACTTTTAGTAGTCTTTGTTTTACATTTTAAGAGATCTCACACGAAATAATACCTCGTTAGAAACTAGAATCGCTACACACTGAGCTACACATGGGCGTAGCCAGAGGGCCTGAGGAGCTATAGCCACCCCCAATTGTTAATTAAAAAACTACAAAACTCGAAAACGGTGTAGGTAAAATGACCTCTGGGGAGAGGGGGGCGTATTTTAGCCACCCATCTAACCCCCGACCGCAGCCCCCTCCCCCGTCAGAATTTTCTGGCTACGCCTCTGGAGCTACACAATGTTGTTATCACTTTGCAGGAAAGACCAGATAATTAAACAGAGTAAGACAAAAGAAAAGTTTAGGACAAAAAAGTAAATTTGGGTACATAAAAAGTTTAGCCCGTTCCAATTATAAATAACTTTTTGTATTAGACATTTAAGCAAAGATTTTTAAACAGAGATTTATTATCCTTTTTGTTTTATTGTTAAGAATACAAAAATACTAACCTTCTTGCCATTTAATTCTTCTGTGCGTGTTATTTTTACAGTTTGTTCCTTCCGGTCTACTCTCTCCTCTTTTTCCTATTATTTTATTTTGTGCTCTTTTTATTTCAAAAAGTCTTCATTTATTCATATCCAAGTGAAATTTAGTTAGGCTTAGTCAACTAGCAAAAAACAGTACCGAAAAGACCTCGTACACTTTTTCAAATTTTTATTTCTTGTTTTTTATTGTAAAAAAAGTGTTATTTTTTTGAATTTTTTATATCTATTATTGTCTTTGATGCCAAGAAAGAGATCCACCGGTGTAAAATTAGATTCTTTTGTCTTGCTAAAGTAATGTTTTTCCAAATCAGATGTTGTTAGCTGTTTGATAATTTAGTAATTTTTTCTAGACATTTACAAATTATTTTATTTATTTTTATTTATAAATAGCAAAAAAAGTTTTTATTTTTACAAAAAAAGAAATAGTTCGAACGCTAATTAAGAATTTGAATTCTAATTTGCTTTTTTGCTTAATTTACGCAAAGTCTGAAACTCCCCTTCTACTTTTTTGCGATACGTTATAATTTGTTTAGGTAATAAACGACATCTGATTTTGATAATTTTTGTATTATTACTAATATTTAAAGAAGATTCGTTGCAAATGTGTTCAACAACTCTTTCTATATTTACTAAATATTTATATACATCCAAATACATTAATAGATTGTGTATGTATTGTGTTTGAGAAAAAATATATATATAATAAAAATAGTTTTAAATGATATTACTTCAAAACATTTTTTTGCGTGTTTTATAGCCGTGAATTCAAATTTTAAGACGACTGTTTGGAAGTCTAAATTATTGCTGAGTGTTTTTTTATATTTTCAAATTTTTAAAAGTCAGACCTAGATGTCAGTAGCAATAGCTGCTTTAGATGAAGCTGCGTTATCTTTTTGTCAGATAAAGCTACAGTGTAAAATGGGATGTGCTCCAGGGTTGGCAGAATGCAGCTTTTTCCGGCCGCACAAAAGCAACATTGAAGAAGTTGCATGATGTTTCGTATTAGGGATCAACCAAAAGCCTGGTCTGAGTAAAGGCTCAGTTTTAGGAATCACTTAACAGCAGGGTGGTATGCTTACCTCAGCCGCCTGACTTAGATTCAACAATTAGCAAAAGCCTGGAAAGAAATTTAGTCACTGAATTTTTTTAATTTATGAACACTTCAAAACTGTCAGAAAAACAGTTGCAGTCAAACCTCGGTTATCCGGCACCCCTGGCGACCGGCCTCAGTGTGCCGGAGAAACGAGGTGCCGGATAACTGGAATGTCTGTTGACAGAGAATAAGCCAATCTCAGCCAAATGAGTATATTTAAGGTGCCAGATAACCGAGGTTTGACTGTAAAAATAAACAAAAACGTCAAAAAATTGCATACGAAAACTTCCCTTAGCCTGCTGACTTCCAAAAATTTTCATCGGCCTCAGCCGTAAGCCAGGTCAAAAATTTTACCTCAGCCATCAGCCTCAGTTAGCTGAGGTCTGGAAATTTTCCTCAGCCGTAAGCCGGGCGCAAAATTTTTACTCAGCCATCAACCTCAGCAGTCTGATGGCTGAGTTTAAACCAGGGCTCCCAAGTGTACTTATTTATAAGAAATGTACTTATTTGAGGACCCCAAATCTTATTTATTTAAGATGTACTTATTTATAAGAAATGTACTTATTTTCGACGAATGTACTTATTTGTACTTATTTTCGAAAAATTTACAGCATCTCGGCACAAAATATCTTAGAACGAAAAAGTGGGCAATTTTTCGAATAAATTTAAAGTGAATTTTGTTTGTGTTGTACTCAATGTTTGGTACTTATTGGGTTGGGGTAACACCTCATATTTTTTTACAAAACAGCGACACATTTTATTCAATAGTTCCTCAATTCTATCAATCAATATCACTTTTCGCACATATAATTCGTGTTCCGGGAAGAATATATTTCTAATTTGGTAATTGTGCTTTGGTAACTTATTTAAAACATTAACAACATGTATTATGTATTGTCGTCCCAAGAAAGCCTTTCGTAAAGTTTGTCAAGGTTGAACGATCGAAACTCCTCCATTTTAATTCTAAATATCAACAAAAAATAGAGAAAACAGTTTACATGAAAATAATAAAGCCGTAAAAAGGAAAGGGACGTTAAAAAATTGATCATTGAGGTGTGACCCCAACACAATAAGTACCCAATGTTTTCTTATTTTATTCGCAGTTTTCAAAATCGTTTACGACATAAATGTTTATTTTTGTTTCAGGGTTTCAAAGATGCATGCGCCGAAACGAAAGCAACAATTCAAGCCAGAATACGCTAGGGAGTTTCGCTTCACCAGGAAAGGCAAAGATGACTTTCACGCACATTGTACTTGCTGCAACGACGAGGTTTGTAAATTCACGTTAAACTTTCTGTGCCGTTTTATGATTTTTCAATTTGCAGATAAATCTGACATCGATGGGGAAATCAGCGATTGGAACTCATCAAAAAACTTCGAAGCACGTCCAAAATGCAAGGCAAACTTCCTCGACCAAGGCTCTCTCAAACTTCCTGCCAAGCCTTTCTGCTCCAACTGCCATCGACGACAAAACCGCTGGTGCCGAAGGTGCCTGGGCTTTTCACGTCGCTCGCCATCATCAATCGTTCCAGTCAACTGATTGTGTGTCTTCAGGTATTTTATAATGTAATGTTTAAATACTGATTTTTTGTTTTATTTTAGAAGGTCTCTTTCGATCGATTTTTCCGGACTCTGATGTCGCCAAAAAGTTTTCGTGTGCTCAAACTAAAACGGCGAAGATATTGACAGGTTATCTTTAGTTTTATTAATGATCTTAAATGACTTTATTTTACAGGTGTTCTGGCTCCGCATTCGGTGAATCTCTTGCTGAAGAATCTTGGAAGTCAACCGTTCTCCATCTATATCGATGCGTCAAATCACAGTGAAGTCAAGTTGTTTCCTTTGGTTGTCAGGTATACTTTTTCCGTTTTGCTTTTCTTTTATCCAATGGCTTGAGATTTTTCACGGCCGAAAATGGAGTAGAAGTCCGCTTGTTGGATATGAAATCGCTGCCCGGAGAAAGCTCGGAATTGGTCGCCAATTTCATCGTAAGCATCTTGGAGGAGTACGGTCTTGATTTCAATCGTCTTACTTCGTTCTGCGCAGACAACGCTCCGGTTAATTTTGGCGGTCCAACTCTAATGAGCGGTGAGTAATGTTTGAATAGAATGATTGATACGAACTAGTCTTTCAGAACGAACAAATCGGGACAAAGAAAAAAATGTGTTCAAACGATTGCAAGAAAGAAAAAAGAATCTCGTTCCGATCGGCTTCCCGGCTCACATCCTTCACAACGCAGCGCAAAAGGCGGCAAAGCGTCTTCCAGTGGATATTGAAGCAATCGTCTTCAAACTCGCTAGTTATTTCAAAGGATCAACATTGCGTCATGAAAAGTTGAAGGAGTTTTGCGAATTTGTTGAGGTTTATTTTTAAATTGGAAATATTTTTGAATCAAATTCAGCTAATTTAAATAGGTAAACTATGCGACGCTGCCTTCCCATACGCCGACGAGATGGACGACTTTGAAGAGTGTGCTAGATCGGATGGTGGAACTTTGGGATGCAATTCGAGAACTTTTTGCTTCCATGGACAAACCACCAAAGATGCTCGAAGATTTCTTCAATTCTTTAATTTCTTCAATTCTTTCATTCTTCAATCGTGGTTTATTTTCTGCAAAGCATTCTTCTAACTTTCGAGAAGCCTCTTATTCTACTTCAGGTAAGCTTCTTAGTAATTTATGTTTACACATTTTTTGTTTGTAGCGCACGACGGCACTTCTTCCGGAGCTAGTGGACATAATGAACTCGTTCAAAGCAAAGATTATCAGCCGTCAACAGTCATCGTTTTACGGAGCTACAACGTCAACAAAGCTCGGCCACCTTCTAGACCAAACTCGCGTGGAAGTTCTGAAGTCAAAAATCGAGGTTAGCTATTCGAGGTTGATTTGGGCTACCCTGCAGTAACCGTTTTCTAGGAATTTTATTCAACCGTGAACGAATATGTTGCCAAGTGGTTTCACTCCGAGTATCTGCCATCGAACATGTCGTGGATTATGCTGTCGATTCCAGAAGTTAGTTACGCCGATGTTCAAGCGTTGGCATCTCAAATCAATCCGGGGATAGCAGAATTGGATTCTTTATTCGATGAGGTATGAGTTGTCCAAACATTTTTGAAAGAGTCATATTTTTCCGTGCATTTCAGGTTACCGTACTTAACTCTCTGATCGAACAAGTGCCAATGCGATCGGAGCTGAGGAAAAGTGGATAAAGATTTTTGCCGACAACGAGGATTCTCTGCCGAGCATCTTTCTATTGGTCAGTGCCGTATTCTCCATTCCGGTGTCTAATGCTTTCATTGAGCGAATCTTTTTTCTTTGCGGTGTTCAGTGGACGAAGAAAAGAAATTCGCTTCACGTCAATACAGTGAAAAGTGTGGTCCAGACTAAAGTTAATTTCGATTTCTCTTGCCCGCAAATGTATAGTTATCTTTTGAAAAGCAATGTTCTGTTAACCAAGATTAGAAGTTGGGAAAAGTACTTTAACTGTTTGTTGCTAATTCATTGGCTGTTATTGTTGGTTTTTTTCTGATTGAATAAAGAATTTGATGACAAATGGCGATATTCAAGGATAAGTTATCTAATAAAGTTACGAAAAAGCAAAATTTCAAAATGTACTTATTTTTGGGCCAAAAATCTTATTTTTTTCGAAAATGTACTTATTTTTGAAGAAAAAAACTTGGGAGCCCTGGTTTAAACTCAGCCTGCTGAAGTCAGCAGAAGATACCACCCTGCTTAAAAGGCCAGAAAACGTGAAAATACGTTGCAACGACATCTCTTTAAATCTAATGTTTTTCTTGAAAATCTGATGTTTTTCTGACACAGTTTTCAAATTGAATCAAGCCTGGATATAAATGCAGCCTGAATACCAGATGGAGGTGCCGTTATATCAGAAGTGAGCTTTGTTGAATTTCTTTGTCGGCCAACCAAGGCGGGTCGAAAAAAGGGCGAGGTGCCGTTATATCCAGGTTCTACTGTACCTGATTCAACATTGTTCACTGATTTGCAAGTGTTTATAAACGCCATAAAACTGAACGAATTAGCTAAAACAGGAATTTTTCATTAATAAAGAGCAATTAATTATTCTTATATACAGGTTTAATGCTTTTTTCTGTATAATTAGGAATTGTTGTGCTTGTCACAAATATAAAAACACTTTGAAGAGCTTCTGAAACAAACTAATATGTATTTTTTCAATGTATTTTACAATTAATCGAATTTTTCTGGCATACTTTTATTTAGCTATAGCTAAGTGTTCATTGGTAGGTCCGAGAAAATGGTTGCGTCGACTTACTAATCTAGAAAACAATCAATTGCTGAACGAATGTTATACTTCCTTAGTTTCCGAATCAAATATCCTTGACACAATTATTGTAACTAAAGAAAATCATGCATCTACAGCTTGCACTGGAATACCTATTTCTCCAAGACATATACTTACACTAAAGCAATGCTTTGATGATGTGAAAATT
Organism: Ditylenchus weischeri; assembly: GCA_029231635.1. NCBI lineage: Eukaryota > Metazoa > Nematoda > Chromadorea > Rhabditida > Anguinidae > Ditylenchus > Ditylenchus weischeri. The sequence goes on from JAMRYI010000313.1 coordinate 175,955, forward strand.
ATTATACAAGTCTGCAAAGATGCTAATTGTTTAGACTCCAAACAAACTCTTTCTTATGATTTTGCCATATTTGACAATTCATTAGCTTCTAATCTCGCGATTATTCAATTAAAAGAAAATCAAGATAACTATGTTTGTTTGCCCACCTATCAAGATGCCGAAACAAAAATGAAACTACAAGTAATTACAATTAATAATGCTTACTCTACAAACAATAAGTTGAGTGAAATACTTGGAGACAGTCAAGCTGACACTTCTGAAAACATAATGATTGATTTGCGCCTTTACTTGGATGACTTCTGTGGTTATTTAGGGCTTTGTGCTCCAAGCAGTGATGGTCTGTATAAACTGCTGAATTTAAACAGCGTATATTTTCCTGAAATCAAAACGAAGCCAGATATGGCTCCATTTAGACCAGTTGCTGACAATTACGCTGCTAATGATTGCAAAGAAAGAGAAAATGCTAGTTTAGTAGATGACAACCAGCAAGTGGTGTGCGATAATGTCATGTGGGTGTCCAGCCAACATTTAGTCACCACTAGAGACTGTCTTTCCAACCTAAAGCCATGGCTTAGTAAAGTGGCTGTGCTGAGGTTGTTGATTAGTACAAACACTGATTATTTAGTAGAATTTGTTGCCTGGTCATCCACTCATACAATTGCTATAGTTCAATTGATAGGAAATACTGAGCAGATTGTATGTTTGCCTTCTTCCATCAGCTTAAAGCCTTTCCTCGGCTCCTTTTGTATTTACCTGAATTTATGCTCTAACCAACAACATTTATTTCACAATTCTCTAGCCTACTTTAACCATTTCTTCTATTCCAGCACACAATCAGTAGGACCTAAAAACTGGTTGGTCAAACTGAATGATGAAGAACAAGCAAATTACACGAAGCAGTGTATATCTCCTCCGGCATCCGTTCAAAACAGAATAGTTGGCGGAGAAGTAGCTAAACAAGGTCAATTTCCATTTGCAGCTGTGCTTCTTCACAAAACTTATAGAAGCACAAAATGTGGGGCTAGTATTATTTCTCCCTGGCATATTCTGACTGCCAGACACTGTATTATTGATGGTAATCAAAATAGCTTTGATATAATGATTGGAGGAGTTTGCTACAGTACAGATATTGGGGATTGTGCTCAAGTGGATATGATAGAAATCGGTTACGAATTTGTTATTTTCGACAGTATTGTCAAACTTTTCCCAAGCTACGGAGATTTTGCAATTATACAGCTAAAACAAAAAATTCCTGAGCATTTCTTTGCATCTGGTATGGTGGACTTTGTCTGCTTATCTCAACAACAGCAAAATCCAGAGTTATTGCAAAGCATCGGCTGGGGAATACATACCATAGTAAACAAAAAAAAAGGTTTATTAGTTAGTGAAGTATTGAGATATGTTACTATAAAAACTTGGAATGACCCTTGGTTTAATTCAACAATCTTTATTGCTACTAAACCACCTAGCAGTAGAAACACTCAAGAGGTGGGTACTCTGCCTGGTGATAGTGGAGGTCCGGCTGTCGTTTACTCAGAAAGGCTGAAAAAATTTATTCTTTACGGTATTTTAAATAACGGGCTTGTCTATGACCCATTGTATGAGGGTGTAAGGGATTGGTTTTTGAAAATTAGCATTTTCACAGATGATTTTTGCTTTTACCTGAACATTTGCTATAGTAAGCCAACTAAAGATTTAAAGCCTGTGCTTGCAATGGGGGGTACTTCTTTTTCTAGTAAAAAACGCCACTCTTTCAAGTCATTGCCACCATTTGAGCTTATAAGTGAAAAAGACCGACATAAAATATTAGAGGATTGTAAGTTAATGCAGCAACAAAACAGAGAAAATGATGCATGTGCACTAAACCTCCCTTGGAATGCAGCACTTGTTAATGGGAATGGTGAAAGTTTGTGCGCACTTACTTTTGTAACCTACAAGCATCTGATCACTAATAAAGATTGTATACTTGCTAACCTTCAATCAGCTCATCTTACTGTCTTAAGTCAAAATAAGCAACTGTTTGAAATAGATTTTATCGCCTGGTCTTATGCCCATTCTATTGTCATCATTCAGTTAAAAAATAATCAAGATGTTACACCAGTTTGCTTTAAAGGCAAACCGACCAACTTATTTCGCAGTCCTCAAAATGTTGTACACAGCATTACTGACCTAGACAAATATCCAGACAAAAAAGAAATTTGCAAACAAGATCAATATTTGTGTGTTACAAGAGGAGAAAAGTGCAATGAAAACGTTTATCTAGATGGCCATTCTGTCATTTCTCTTTCTTATTTAACTTTGGAAGGAATAAAATTAAAAAATCCTTGGTCATCGAACGACTTAGTAGATGTTTACTTAAAAACTAAAGAATTTTCAGGAGCTTTATGCATATACATAAATTTGTGCGGCGGAGAAAAATTGAATTTTCACAATCCTGTTTCTTATTTTACAAGCTTTTATTATCTAAACAAATAATTTTTAATAAACTACTTATTCCTAACTTTTAGTACTTTTTTTATTATTAGACTTTATTGTCGTTGAGGGGTCCATAAAAAATTGCCTTGGTCCCCATGTGGTTTCTTGTCGCAATTTCGCTTTGGTCCCCCTTTTCTTTTTTTGGCGCAGCGATTTGTGACCTCCGCAGCGATTTGTGACATGAAGATTGTCGTTGAGGGTTCGATCCCGGGTAGCGGCCAACCGATTATGCAAAACACCAACTTTCTGCACAAGTGACTTGTGTAGAAACACCAATTTTCTGCACAAGTGACTTGTGTAGAATCACCAACTTTTTGAAGTCTGTTTTTGAAATTTCTTTATTTTATAAAGAACAGCATACAACAACTAATATTTATAAATATACACAAATTCAACAGGAATATAAGAAAATCTTTTTTTGCCTTGTTTCTGCTGCACACATGGCCACTCAGGATGCCTTAGAACTTTTCCTTTGGCCTTATAGTGCTGTACTACCGTCGTGTTGCCTGTCAACTGCTCTGACGCTGGCTTGGTGGAAAACCCTGCAGGCTTGAAGAAAAGATCCGTGCCATTTTTGTCTTGATGATATACCACAGACAGTTTGCACAGGATTTTTTGGACGTCTGCAAACTAAAGTAAATTGAATTATATTGAATCAAATTTTTCAAATTTTTTAAAATATACCTTTGTCTCGAAAGCCTTTGTAAGGCTTTTGCCACTCATACCGATTCCTAGTTCCTCTGCCAAAAAGTCGCGCAGTTCTTGCCTGAAGTTTAAATATTTACTTTTTCATTAGAAATATTAATATTGATTACTTTTTTAGTAAAAACTGCACTGACTGAAGACAAGTACTCGATCCATCTTACCGAGAATTTGCTTCATCAATTCTCCAATATTCGCGTTCATAGATCCCTTCGCAGGTGATAACATCAATGTGAAAGGAGTTCATGTTGATGTTGCAGTTGAAAGATATTTGGAAGTGACTTTTGAGCGTCTGAAAATATAAAATTTTAGATGCATTGAAAAAAATTGCGATACAGAAAATATAAAATTTCAGATGCATTCAAAAAAATTGCAACACAGGAAAGTTGGATTAATAGAAAGAGAGGGGGGGACATTAATAAAAAACGTTGACATTGAAAAAATATTGATGACAACAAAAAATCTTTGCATCAATAACAAGAGAAATCATTAACATTGAATTTGTGGCGTTTTACTTCATATCTTTAAATGATGATATTAAAAGTGATAATTTTATATAAAGATGAAAAAAAAAACAACAAAAAAACTATAAAATTCGGCTCATGAATACTGGCAGTCAGGTATGGGGTTTAAATTGGCCAAGATTAATCAAATATTTTGTTTTCAACGACGTTTGGTGGACATTCACTTATACGCATACCTGATCTGAAAATACGATTTAAAAGCCCAGAATCTGTGCTACAATCGCATTAAGCGGATTTTGAATATATTGTTTTTGGACCACGTATTTGATTTCAGAATTTTGGACAAAAAAAATTTCAAGACTGACTAACTTAAAAGGTCCAAGGAGAGGGTTCGGCTCCTCAGATAAAATATATGAAGTGTTTGTTTTGTTGTTGAACACTTGTAATCTTGATTAAATTTTTATTGACGAAACACATTTAATTATAACCAAATGGAACACAAAACAAATTTTTATTAACAATCCTTTTCGAAACAACGGGTCGATAAATTCTTGGAGTCTTCTTGGTATAAACACGACCGAACTTATCACTTCTGATTGGATTGTACGAAATCTGCAAAGTTTACATCCCGGGTAGATTTTCACCATAGTTTAAGGCCATCTCTTTGAATTTTTGGTAAGATAGCAGCCTGGTTGCTTCGTAATCCATAGGAATCCTTCTGATTTTGATTGAGTATTCGTCTTCGTCGCTTTCCTTCTTGC